>RJWJ010008221.1:0-54269 GCA_004363605.1 Indri indri | reverse complement strand
TAGTGTTTTGTTTTGTTTTTTGAGACAGGGTCTCACTCTGTCACCTGGGCTGGTATGCAGTGGCATCATCATAGCTCTCTGCAACCTCAAACTCCTGGGCTCAAACTCCTGGGCTCAGGCAATCCTCTTGCCTCAGCCTCCCGAATAGCTAAGACTACAGGTATGCACCACCATGCCCAGCTAAGTTTTCTTTTTTTTTTGTAGAGATGGGGTCTCACTATATTGCTCAGGCTGGTCTCAAGCTCCTGGCTCAACCAGTCCTCCTGCCTCAGCCTCCCAAAGTGCAGGGATTACAGGCATGAGCCACTGTGCCCAGCCTGTGTCTTAGTTTTTAATAAAAAAAAAAAGTATAAAAAGTAAAAGAAAAAGAAATTTTAAATAGAAAAAAGCTTACAGAATAAGGACCTAAAGAAAGAAAATATTTTGTATAGCTGTATAACATGTTTGTGTCTTAAGCTAAGTGTTATTACAAAACAGTCAAAAAGTTTTAAAAAATTAAAAAGTTTATAAAGTAAAAAAATAAGCTAAGGTTAATTTATTCTTGAAGAAAGAAAAAGTTTTTTTGTAAATTTAGTGTAGTCTGAGTGTCTAGTGTTAATGAAATCTATGGTGGTGTACAGTAATGTCCTGGGCCTTCACATTCACTCACTATTCACTGACTGACTCACCCAGAGCAGCTTCCCGTCCTGTGAGCTCCATTCATGATCAGTGCCCTGCACAGGTATACCATTATTTATCTTTTATATTATCTTTTTACTATACCTTGTCTGTGTTTAGATACACAAATACCAGTGTTACCATTGCCTGCAGTACTCAGTGTGGTAATATGGTGCGCAGGTCTGCAGCCGGGAGCAGTAGGTCACACCGTACAGCTTCAGTGTGTAGTAGGCTGCCACCCAGGTTTGTGTAAGCATGCTGTAGGATGTTCGCCCAACAACAGAATCACCCATAGATGCATTTCTCAGAGAATACCCTGTCATTAAGCGACACGTGACTATATTTTAGCTTTCTCTTCCAGCCTTTCAGTTGACATTCACGTTTCTGCTATAAAATTTTCTACTTCTAAGAGCTCTTTCTACTACACCATTTTATGTGAGGGACTTGCGCATCTGTGATTTTGGTATCTAAGAGGGGTCCTGGAACCTATTCCTAGTAGATACCAAGGGACGACTTATATTGTGAAATGAAGTGTATTGCTTTAATATTTGTTTGCAATAATGTCATTAAAATTATAGGTGGGCACCACACTCTGAAATACATGCTGACTCATACTCTGTGTTGTCTTACCTTCAGCACAGAAGTTGGGCCTCTTTGAGCCTCCCCCATTGCCACTGTCCTCAGACGAGTGGGAGAAAGTGAAGCAGAGGTCCATCCTGCAGGGAGATTCCATGCAGCCATGCCCGATATGTAAAGAAGAGTTTCGCCTCCATCCCCAGGTGCTGAGCTGGAGGGTTAGAGAGAGCCCGGTGGGGCTGTTTCCTGGTAACGAGACAGTGGGGTGGAGCTTAAGATGCCAGGCTTTCTTTTTGCAGTTTTATCCTCCTCTGTGAGCCTCAAATACTAACATTTTCTTTTACATTAAATAAAGTATGTGTGTGAGAAAGAGCTGAACACTCTCATTAAACTGTTTTGTTTATTTACTGAATGATAGTAATTCTCAAGTGCTAACGTTTATACAGAGGAATGCTTCCGTTCCACTGGTCCTGTGCAGCCAAAAGCGAGTGGATGGGGGGATGCCATGCAGAAAGGATGAAAGCAAAAGGAATTTTTAATTTGTTTTGTGAATTGAGTCATAAAAGAAAAGAAAAAACTGTGCTCGAATATTTCCAAAGAATTCATGGGAGAATCTTTAAGAAAACTAAAATCTTTTCATCTTTATTCATGAAACTTTACCACAGTAAGATTGATATTACCCCGGGTTTACAGATGATATATAATGTATAGCATAGGTTTTCTCTGTACATATTTTGTCTGCTTAACTAAACTGTTATCTCCTGGAAGGTAGGGACACTTATATTCTCAGAATTTTGTGTGTGTGAGATAATGGTTCCCTACAGCGATTTCCCATGATGTATAGCATGATGCCTCCTACACAGCGGCACTCAGAGACTTGCTGAGAAAACACAGGAAATATAATTGAACCCAGGCTTGAATTCATAGCTTAGGAACCCCGGCTTTACTTCCTACCCTGGTACATGAATTCTAAAACTCAATTTGCTTCAGTAAGTTTCATCATCAAAAAGTTCACAATAGTTAAACTTTTGTTCTTTGTACTTTGAATTCACAAGTTATTTTAGCACATTGACTGCCACACTAGAAATTTTTTTTTTCCTTGGGGCTACAGTGTTTTATTACAAAAATAGAATAAAAACTTTGAAAATGAAACAGTCCTTTCTAATTTAATGAAAACTTTGTTATTTTTTATTGTTTGCTGTGCGTGAGTTATATGCAACTTGAAAAATAATTCACTCAGCTCCCAAGGTGAAGAGACCTGTGAGTTACGTATGCTTCATGAGGCCCCGGGCTCAAAACTAGTGTGAGTTAAATACAACTCATGTGGCAGTTAATGTGTTAATCATACTTGTTATATTCCAGTTCCCTATTAGGACCTGTCTTACATATGTAAAAGTTGGATATTTTAGAAAAGATTTTAGCCCTTAAACCACAGAATTACCATTTAGGATAATTTAGTACTTTGGTGTAGCAAAAGTGTTGACAGAGCCACAAGGGGTCTTTCTGGCTTCAGCAACCTATTTAATTACACTTTCAATATTTAGCCTGATGGTTGGCGTGAAGAATGAAAACTTGGAGTTGAATATCTTGGGCAATCAGGGTAAATCCTGCCTAATATTTCTTTCATTCTGTTTTTTATAAATTTCTCACTAAATTCTATTATTTTTTTGTTTTTTTTATAGATATAGACACTATTCTATTTATTTTGCACTTCTAGTTATTTCTCTAATTAGATTTTTCCTTAGTCATAAACAATAGTAGGCACTTCCCCAACATTTAATGATTTCAGAGGGCCTTCAGTTAATTTCACATCTCTGAGGTAGGATTACACCCATTTAACAGATGAGGAAATAAGTAAGCCATTCAAGTGATCCATAGTAGGTCAACTCAGAAATTATGGTAGAGTACAGCTGGAATTAATCTGAATTTCTACGACATTTTTAGTGTATTTACCACCACTTAATCATTTATTTTTGTTATATCAAGGAATATTTGCCAATAAATATTTATGAACATTTAAAAGTATAATATTTTAAATATACAGAAGTATAATGTTACAGAATGTAGATTGACTATCTGTTGAAACACTTTGAAAGATTATTCTATAAAGAGTAAATAAGTACACACAATATTGCTGTTAGATTGAATGGTGATAACAGAAAAGGATCCATATTACTGAGTTTCTCCAATTTAGGTTTATTATTGGCAAGTTTCAAGAAAAGGTTTTAGAACTGAGTTCTATTCCAATATTTCTTCTTTTATTCCCATTTAAGAAGAAAAGTATAGATGGAATGAAGGCAGGCGGGCTGGTCACTCTAAAAACCAGAAAGTTTTCCCCAAATCAGGCAGCCTGGTGGTCTGCGATTGAAATCTCACCTACCTTCTCTTGCTGAGAGAAGCCCTTGCTGCTGCAAGCCCCCTTCAGTGGGGCGTGGGGCTCAGGGCGTGGTGGGACCCTGAGTGTCCAGCCCGGAGTGGGAGCGGTGGCCCCACCCCTTCCTGGCCTTCTGCTACCTTCCAGCCACCTGTCCCTTTATTCAGTCTAAGCTACTCTCCTTTGCTTCTGTCTTTCGTCACAGCCTGGGGAGTTTGGATCACAGAAAGGTGACGTTTTCTTGTGAGGATACTTTCCTTGCATTTGGAAAAGAAACAATGACTCATCTCTCCTGATTCCTCACTATCTAAATCTAAGACTGTCAAAATTATATCTCAGTAAAGCTGTGATTTAAAAAAATTTAGGAGTGTAATTTAGTTGAACGAAGACCTTTAAAAAACGGTATTTACTTAGTATTTCTCTGCACTTCTCCCACCAGCCCACACCATACGGGACCGATCCTCTCCCTTCCTCACCCCTGTGGCTTGCACGCACTCTAAGATCTGCTGGGAAATACATCTCTGTCATAATTATTTGACTTTTACATACACACTCATTTTAATAGCTTAATATCGAACTTCATGTGTGTGTCTGATGTTTCAGATTGTTGTTAACTTAATTTTTCTTGTGCTATGCTAAACTTAAAGACTAAATAGTATATATATCAAAGTTATTAATTGGCTTTTTTAATTTTTCAAATAATACAGCTTACCTTGTAAGCATTCAGAATTTTTCTTTTAATTAATACATTTATGTTGCTTCTCTTTTATTAAACTTCAAACATCTTTCTGTTTACTCACGAACAGGTGCTGCTTTCATGCTCCCATGTATTCCACAGAGTAAGTAAATCCTGCTGCCTCCCGTGATCAAGTGCGCCGTGCATCATTCTACAGCTCAGAGAAACCTTACTCATTTAATGTCTACTACCTAAAAAGAGCCATTTGTTTTATTCATAATCACCATTTATAGTTAGAGACATGACTGTAGGCTATAGTACAATTCATCCTGTTTTGAAAATCATGAATTTTATGTGACAAAAGAACCACAAATGTTTGTATAACCGATTGTTGTTAGTGCACATCAAAGTGAGTGATAGCCTAATTCATATGCTCTGTCTTTGTGTTAGTCTCACACACAAGCATGACTTAACCTTTACGCTAGTTGATTTTCAAAAGTTTTTGATGTCTGTGCATGTATATTCTTGTAAAAAAAATCATTTTTAGAACAGGTTTCATGAGGAAGGTGTTAACATCTGATGAAACTTCTTCACTTTATAATCTAAATTGGATTAAGGCTCGTAATTATGAGAGAAAAGAACACTATAATTACATTAAAAGTAAAAATGTTTAAAAGTAATTACTTGTGAAATTTTAAGTGAAATGTTTTTCCTCAGGCATGCCTTCAGGCTTTTGAAAAGTTCACAAATAAGAAAACCTGTCCTCTCTGTAGAAAGAACCAGTATCAAACGCGAGTGATACACGACGGGGCCCATCTATTCAGAATACAGTGTGCAACGAGGTACGAAGGGTCTCTGCCACCCCCTGGGATGCCAGGCCTGTGCAGCGTACGGTGGACCTGTGGCGATCACGCCACGCTAACTAATTTGGGAAGATACAGGGATTCTCTCTCTTCTTGGCCACCGTCATCTCCCCGGGGCCTCAGACAGCACAGGGCTCATAGCAAGTACGGAACTATTTGTCCAACTGGAGTCATCCAAAGTGAATCACTGTCAAACATCTGTTTCAGAATCCAAGCCCACTGGAGAGGACACATTGTTCGAAAGTGGTACAGGAACCTGAGGAAAACAGTACCTCCCAGAGATGCCAAATTAAGGAAAAAATTCTATGAAAAAAAGGTAGGAACAGATCATTAATTCTTCAGATACAGTCTCTACATGCAGGGGACTCCTTTGGGGTCGGCAGGGCTGACAGAGGCACTAAAACTTCAGAGTTTCACTTTGAAGACTTACTTCATTTGTAGGCCTTTTTTTTAAGTGGTTGAGATGCTGCTAAAAATCCTCTTCAATTTAAATTGGTTTTCCAACCTAGATGGTAAAATACTTCTAGATTTTCTTCTCTAGTTAAATCACAACATTTATAAAATTAGAATAGGTTAAATTCAAAGCAACTTTTGCTTTCATGCCAGTTGTCTAAATAAACTAATCTCTTCATGTGAAACAGTGGAAACAAGCTAAGCGTCTCACAGCCCTGAACTGTAAGTGAGGAGAGCAGGTGCGTCGCGGGGCGCTGGCGCAATTCGAAGCAAACGGTAGAAACAAGGCTCACCAGCGCTGCCCTCGCTGCGTATCGGGCCTCATGGGATCGTGCTGTAGAAACAAAGAACTTCCATTTCTGTGCTTTCCTTTAACCACTTGTCATCTTTTGTTTTTACTTCTTGGAGTTTATTTGACAGTTCTCCATTCCTGGGCCCCATACAGAAAGGACAGGCATGGTGGAGTGGGAGGAGCAGCCAGGCCAGGGTGGGTCCCAGTTCTGTCCCCATCAGCTTCGAGGCTGCAGGCGGATGACAGGGACCATTGCTCCGAGGCCTGTTCCCTCACCATCATCTCTACCTTGCCCAGCTGTCTGAGAATAGATACCGTATTTATAAAGGCCTAGCACACAGTGGGCACCGGCAGATTTGTATTTATTATAAATATTAATATAGCATTCCAGTTCATCTTTATGTAAATTGTTACAGATTTAGTGTTATTCTGTGTTTTGTGTGTTTTACTTTTTATAATAGCACTGTAGTGTCCTGAAGTAATGTTAGCTTCAGATCACTAAGACAAAACTCCTCAGTCACCATGTCCTATGACCATTTTCTTGGAAGAATTATTTACATAGTTATTTAGATCTCTTCTAAACTTTGCTGTTTTCGCCTGCCCTCCCATTGGGAATAGCGAGTGATAGACAGTGACTCCTCACGGTACACAGTCGCCCCCACTCTGCTCTGCGGACGCAGGTTTCTGTTCACCACCGCACGGGCACCTGCTCCCCTCTGCCACCCTTCCCGTGCCTGGGGAGGGGAGACTTCTTTACAGTGCCCCAGAACTACACAGGAACTCCAAAAGGAAATAGTTTGGGGCTTGACTATAAAGCAGTATGATTATTTTTCCTAACAACCCTTCTGTTCAGTTAAGTATTTGTCCCAAGTAATGTAGTTATAAATATGTGCAAAAGAAAGAATAGTGCTTGTTGTGATGTCACTATGCCTTGGATTTAGTCAACAAAATATATTTGGTTTGCTTCCAGAAGTAGAACAACTTTAACTGCAGTCTCAATATGTGAGCAAAGGACCTTTGTCTCAGAGACAAAGAAGCTGAACCAGTAGGGTGGAGAGTCCGAATTAGCTGCTGTGGCTTGGGAAGGCAGCAGTGCTGTCCCTGGCCTGGCGTGGGAGGCGGCACCCTCTGGTGGGGAGCAGGGCGGGAGGCGACAGGCCGGGGAGAGTGTGTCTGCAATTCTACCTTCATGTAAGAAAAGTAATCTTCTCCAAGTCACTCATGTCCCTTGGAATTGGGGAGCATAGGATAGTTAGGGACAGGGAACAGAGCTGTGACGAAAGACACAGTTGCTGTCTACAGGTGGTCCTGTGAAAAGTTTCCATTTTTCAGTGCCGCCCAGTGATTCTTTTTCAGACATCCCCACATTAAAGGAGAAAGAGCAATCAGCTAAAAGTCCTGATGATTTACTGGGTGAAAAGAATATATGCCGCCTTCACTTTTGCTTGGACAGGACCCATCCTCTTTTACCGTTTAGAGAGCAGGGTGCTGCCTTCCTTTCCAGCTCTCCGCTCGCTGTGTTTGTCATCTAGTCCTTACTCCCGGCCAAGATCACAGCTTCAGCCTAACTGGGCTTCACGCTCATGCCAATAAATACACATGCTCGGCCCAGTTATCATTTTCTAACCAAGTCAGAGATCAATAATCTCTAGTGCTGCGGTTCTTCTCATTTCAGTAAATGACTGTCGTCCACAATTGTTTTCATCCTTCTTTCATATGCTTTCCATGCTTTTTATGTTCAGTAGTGTAACATCAGTCTTACTGTCTGAGCTACTCTTAGTAACTTCTCATATGTAATAGAGTGTTGGCTGTCACATCAGAAATCATTCAGTGTTTTCTCTTAAAAATTTTTAATTACAGATTTAATGGTCATTTCACCTCATGTGTATAAATATTTTTTCATGTGCGCACATCATCTTATAATAACTTTTTTTTTTTTTTGAGACAGAGTCTCGCTTTCTTGCCCGGGCTAGAGTGAGTGCCGTGGTGTCAGACTAGCTCACAGCAACCTCGAACTCCTGGGCTCAAGCGATCCTTCTGCCTCAGCCTCCCGAGTAGCTGGGACTACAGGCATGCGCCACCATGCCTGACTAATTTTTTTTTTCTATATGTATATATTTTTAGTTGTCCAGATCATTTCTTTCTATTTTTTTAGTAGAGACGGGGTCTCGCTCTTGCTAAGGCTGGTCTTGAACTCCTGACCTTGAGCGATCCACCCGCCTTGGCCTCCCAGAGTGCTAGGATTACAGGCGTGAGCCACCGCGCCCGGCCATCTTATAATAACTTTTGAAAATATAGGCTATGCTTTGCTTTCACATAAAGCAGTCAGGAGACTCATTTGATTGCTTGGCTACACTGTTATCTGTGATTCTGTGACACATGAGAGGTTCACTCACATACTGGTTTTCTACTCTGTAAAAGACCCAATATTGACAGGATTACTTTGAGAACCCAGAATATGTTACAGAGTAAGGAGGTTTTGAGTCTGTAGCCGGAAGCTGGGAGCACTGTGGTGTCTCGGGCCGTCCTGTGCTGGGAGGTGCCGTTAATGGGGCTGCCCCAAGTCTCAGAATGTTTTTCAGTGAAAGAACAGGGTCTATAGCTTCACTTGCCAAGATTTAACCCTGTAGTGATTCTCCCTAGAGCTTCATAATCTCTGCAAATAAATCCTCCCAACTAAGAATATATTTTCAGTTTCTTTAAGAAAGATAAGGAAAACCACACCCAGCTGGCAGGTGAGCAGTGGGGGCTCTCTTCCTCCCCATCCTTCTCACCCCCGCCTCTGGGAATGGCCTCATCACTGCACCTGCACAGAGCGCTGGGCCCCCGGGGAGTCCTCGTCACCCCTGGTGCTCCCAGTGCTTGCTTTGTGAGCTGAATCTCTCCCACAACTTCACTTACCACTTCTGTGAGGAGGATTATCCCATCCCCTCTGTTCCCATCCCACATCCAGATCTGTAGCTCTGTTCCCATCCTGGATCCAGCTCTGTAGGTCTGTTCCTGCCCTGGATCAGCTCCGTAGCTCTGTTCCCATCCCACATCCAGATCTGTAGGTCTCCTCCTGCCCTAGGTCAGCTCTGTAGCTCTGTTCCCATCCCACATCCAGATCTGTAGGTCTGTTCCCACCCTGGATCCAGCTCTGTAGGTCTGTTCTACCCTGGATCAGCTCTGTAGGTCTGTTCCCATCCTGGATCCAGCTCTGTAGGTCTGTTCTACCCTGGGTCAGCTCCGTAGCTCTGTTCCCATCCCACATCCAGATCTGTAGGTCACTTCCTGCCCTGGGTCAGCTCTGTAGCTCTGTTCCCATCCCACATCCAGATCTATAGGTCTGTTCCCACCCTGGGTCAGCTCTGTAGGTCTGTTCCCACCCTGGATCCAGCTCTGTATGTCTGTTCTACCCTGGATCAGCTCTGTAGGTCTGTTCCCATCCTGGATCCAGCTCTGTAGGTCTGTTCTACCCTGGATCAGCTCCGTAGCTCTGTTCCCATCCTGGATCCAGATCTGTAGGTCATTTCTAGTCCTGGATCTAGCTCTGTAGGTCTATTCTACCCTGGATCAGATCTGTAGCTCTGTTCCCAGTCCTGGGTCAGCTCTGTAGCTCTGTTCTAGTCCTACATTCCCAACTCCCCGCATTCCTGTTGTTTCGTCTATGCCTAATTCATCCCTCTACTGTATTTCTCTTCTGCACCCTCAGCACTTTGCACTGCCACCTCCAACCCACCTGTGTCTGTTGTGGCAAGTGTACAAGCTCACTCTGCAGTGGTGCCCATTCTTACTTGTCACCCCTGCCTCTACTGAAATGTACCCACTTTTCAAACCCCAGTTTAAGCTTTCATTGGTCTTCTCTAAACCTCTGTTGTCTGTAGAAACAATACTACTCAAGAGGTAGAGAAAGAAGTATAAATTATATTTGAGCTTATATGTTACAAATTTGATTTTTCCTTTGGGGCTTTTGAAGACGGTACCAGAAAATCTGAATAGCTAATTCACTTAAGCTGAATATATAAGAAGAAATTGATAAGCAGATCAGAATTTTTTTTTCAGGGGTATTGGGGAAGGTGAGTGTTGAGAACAAACTCTACAAGTTCTTTAGAGCAGTGGCCTTCAGACTTTGCCTCAACCCACAATAAGAAATATGTTCTATATGATGACCCAGCACATACGTACGTTTCACAGAAATAAAACTTTCACGAAACAAAACCTATTCTGACCACATGCACCACACTGTGGTTAATTTCTGTTCTATTTTATTTCCAAACTGCTGGACCCACTAAATTAATGTTACAAGTCACTGATGGGTTGTATATATTAGCACCTCTTTACATATAAATAACTGCCACATTAAATACTATAACTTTCTTATCTGCCGAAGGTAATCTTGCCTCATTTAAGTTTCATGTATGGGGGCAGGGAGAGGCAGGATATACATATATATATATAAACTCAGATCATAGGTAATACTCATAATTTGTTACATAAATAGGCATCATCCAATTTTCTCTACTGTCAAGTCTTATTAATTCTGAAATTCAAGAATTCCCAGATCTCTGCTAGTTTCCGAAATCTTCTGTGCAGTTCCTTCATGCCTCACTCTCGCTCACTTATCCCATTTGGCCATAAACATTTGAAATCTATAAACTCAAACTTCATCTTAAATGAAGAGTGAGTTCCTCGTAAGATGATGTATTAGCAGTAGGTACATAATCTGGGTTGTATGGGCAGGGGCCTTACATGTGTATGTGCCTGTATGAGTACAACTCAAAGGCTGTCCTTTATGATACAGAACATGCCTTAGTCATTTATCAAATGACTCTTAAATTTGATAATTTTTTCTTCCTTTCCAAGTTGATAAACTCATTCTCTTAGCTATACGAATGCTCCAGGGAATGTTATTCTATAATTTGAATCTACAGTTTTAAAACGCCAACATGTTTAACAAATCTGAAATATTATTGAACTAGGTTATTGACATTTCCCAGGTGAGATAGTTGATTTATGTGTCAACTCAGCTGGGCTAAGGGATGGTCAGATTATCTGGTTACACATTATTTCTGGGTGTGTCTGTGGGGGTGTTTCCAGAGAAGATCAGTGTTTGAATCGGTGGACCCAGCTCCCCAATATGGGTGGGCAAGATCCAACCCTCTGAAAGCCTAGAAAGAATAAAGAGGCTGAGAAGGGGATTCACTTGCTCTCTCCTTCCCTCTCCCTCTGCCTAACTTGAGCTGGGACACGGGTCTTTTGCAGATATACAGAAATGGAGGTGTTCCCATATAAATGGAAATCATTTTTAAATTATACAAAAATGTGATATACAACTTTATGCCATTAAATCTGAAAATATAATTAAAATTACTTCCTGTAAAAATAGCAAACATGGAAAGAAATTTAAAGTATAAAATGAGAAAAATTATATGAGTATCCCAATTTTTACTGAAAAGATATTAAATAAAATTTAATAGCCATTCCTAATAATGACAGTCAGCAAACTAGAACTAGACTGAAATATCCTTGTCACAATAAAGACTATGTATCAGAAACTAAAAACAGATTGTTTTAGAAAATGAAACCCTAAAGATGCAAAACTAGGCTACTCAACTGTCATCACACTTTGGCCAATCCTTGCCAACGCAATAACACAAGAAAACAAAATACATATAACGCACAAAAATATGTTATATATTATGTAAACCCATATATTTTATATATGGATTTTAAAATGCATAAAATCATTTGAAAAATTATTAGAAGTAAACTGTTAGAAAATATTCAAATGGAAGATAAAAATGCAATAATCACTTTCTGTATAGTAATAATAATCAGATATAAAATATGATGGGAAATGATCACTTTCATAATAGTTAATACCTAAAAGCAAATTTAACAAGGAGTGTGCGAGACACTGATAAGAAAAAGTGTTTTTCTGATGAAATAAAAAACTTGAATAAAATGGTTGACATTTTATGTTGGATATGAGTAAAAATATCCATTTTCCTCATATAAATTTAATGTAGTTTCTAACTCCCAAAGGACATGCATTTGGAATTTTACAGGTTAATTCTAAAGTTTATCTGGAGAAGTATGAGGAGCTTATAATTTTTTTAAAAGAAAGGTTAATGAGGTAGAACAGCTTTGTTAGATATCAAAATACGTAAATTTGTCAACTAAGATTCTTGTGAAATAATAGACAAATGATTGATGAAACAGTGGAAATCACACATCTCGGCATATGGGAGTGCTTAGTAGACAGTAAAGGGGACATTTCCCATCAGTGGGAAAAAAATTATTGAGGAAAATCAGTTAACTTGGGAAATATAGTCCATTCATGTGGAGGGGGGATAAAGAACATTATACCACATGGCCAAAAAAGTTCCACATGGATTAAATATTTCAACATTTCTTAAATGAAATGAAGAGTCAGACCGACGACTTCCTGCCTGCACGCAGTCAGGGGGAGACGGCTGGCGAGCGCGCCCCGATGCGGCCATGTGGCTGGGAGCTGTTGAGCAGAGCGGGGGCCCAGCTGCAGTTCTGCTGGACACTGTGGCAAGTGATGCTGTGTGGCTTTCACTGATTTCTATAAGCTGGTCTGCAGAAATACACTGTTAACAAGGCAAAATGATCATCTTTATTTGAATTTTTGGTAAACGTGGAATATTTGCATATATGTATAATACATATATTAGCATTTAGGGGTTGCAGTCATTTTCTTGTGCCTTTTAAAAGATGTAATCATGTCAGTAGAATAAAGGTTTTACAGTTCAAAACTAGAATAGCTTAATAACAAACAAACGTACAGCCACACACCCTGTGCTAGTAAAGAAAGTAGCCATCCCCCACGGGTGCCTTTACGCAGGACTCTGTCATCTGGTTTAACAGTACACACTGCTTTACAACAATAACTAAATATCATTTTTTTCTAATGATAGAAACAGAATTTATTAATATTATTTTAATCAAGAAACAAACTTGTATTTTCAGTAAAAAAAAGTTTAAATTGTTTTCCTTTAAATATCTGTAAAAATATTTTAACATGGTTATAAGTAAAATGAGGCTATTTATGCCTCTAGAAATCTAGAAATCACAGGTTAAGATATTTAAAATAAAAATGTAACTGTTGGTCTTGGGTTCTCAACTCAGCCTTCAGTTTCTTATTATATTCATCCTTATTTTTTCATCTTTTTTTATTTATTTACATTTTTTCATCCTTACTTTATACTCCTGAAAGTTCTTCAGAGCTAAACGTGTGTACTAAAATGAAGACCAGCTTCAGATGAATCAACGTCTATAGGTTTCCTAGTAATACATCCATTAAAAATAAATAAATTTCAAAGCCAAAATGAACAATGACTTTTTCAAGGCTCCTTCGAGTGAAAGACTAGCTTTGTAATATAGTCAGCAACATTCCAGAAATGCCAGGTTTTCTAGTATGGGAAGCCACCTACATGTATGTTCACACATACCTCATCACCCACCCCACACTTAAATGTGCATGGAACTGTAGATCAGTGAACTATTATCAAGCTCTAATGTTTGAATCTTAGAAATGGGAAATTTTTCAAAGCAAAATGTGTAATAATTAAAAATATCCAATATGGTAAACTCATAATTATCTATGGAACAACAATAGTTTTTAATTCTGGGAGTAACATATAAAATCTCCAGCTACATTTCTAAGCTGCATCTCCACACAGACTATTGGTGAACGTTAAATTAATGCAAATTCATTTTATTTTTAATCTAAAAAATGAATTTGCAAATTACTAGGAGAAATAAGTCATGTGACACGCTCCTAAGTTAAAGACAGATAAATAATTGGATCCACTACCTCCATTAGTCAATAAAATCAGGCAGTTGTAACTGATCCTCCATTCTCTCCCTGACAACCCATTTCAAATCCTGTATTCTGGTGGTTTTTCAGACTTTTGGAGTCTGCAGAACTGTACAAGAAGTCTGGGGCTCCAACAAAGTCACTGCCAACTTTTGAAACTATTTTACTAAGTAAGAGTTTGAAAAAACACCACCAGCATATACCATCAGAACCATTTCATAAAAGACAGGCTATTTTAACACCAGAAAAGTAGAAGGTACCTGACCGCACACTGAAGGATTTCCCTTTTACAGTGCAGACATTTAGCTTTTCAAAATTTCACTCGGCTGACTTTCCTTTCTTTTCCTTTGCTGGCAGATAAGTGAAAACTTCTTTGCCACACTTGGGAACCACTGGTTTAGGTCAAAGATAAGTTACCTCAGGAAAAAAAGGAGTCTAATCATTAGAAAGAAAGGCACAGAGGGATCGTAGTCAATTTGATGTTTTTAGACATGATTTATTTGGAAGTGTTTGTTTCATTTATGTTTTAAGATCTCACCAGAATGGATATGTTTTTAATACTCTAGATTAGCTCAGGCCATTCTATTTTTATAAATTAAGCTATTTTACTTGTAAAGGAATTGTGGTCTTGTATTTTCACTCCTCTATGACAGGAAGAGTTAATGAAGTTTTTCTTTAGTTTTCATGCATCTATTGGGTGTTAATTAATAAAATACAGGGATCATCTTTCTACAAATAGGAATGCTTACATACACTGAGAATTTTTCGCAAATCTGCCTTGCTTTAAAATGTCATTGACACATTCCTAACAAACCTGAATCACAGCAGTGATGTAGTGCCATGATGTATGTTCTTTTAACTATAGTGCAGTCTTGTGGTAAGAATTGAAAAGGTCAAATGTTGAGTTTTGTACCCTTAAGTAAGTGTCAGAGAATTAAAATTTGGTAAGAAATGCCTTTGTCAGAGAGGGTATTTGAGTTGTCTGGGGATAATACAGTAGTCCTCGTACACTTATTCATTCAAGTTTTGACAAACTCAGATCAAAGAGGCCTGGAAAGGTCACTAAAGCTGCTATGCTAATACCCACCACCAGTGTGTACCCAAAGCCCAGAGTGTTGCCCAGAATGCAGTGATTGGTCCTTGAATGCCTTTGATCCTTATCTAGAAACGCTGCTAGCATATGTCATATAATTGAGGTATGGTCTTTTATTGCTGCAATTAAAACTTTTCAAATGCATTATATTATCTCCACCCCAGCTAAAAGTCCTAACCATTGTTTAAAAAGTGGGGTTAGCGATTTGTCAGATGCTGGGGTTGACTTTAGGGGCTGCCTGCTCCCACACCCTCCAGCAGGAGATTTCTCTGACTTTTTTCATTTACATCTCACCAAACAGCATAATGGTCTTAAAGTTTGTTTAGTCCTTTGACTTCCTTTATCACATAGAGATGGCAAACATTCTGTTGCTAACTTCAAGTGGCTCCAAGCAGCAAGACTGGAAGGATATTAAACCAGTAAAAGCTTATCAACTGATTCATTGATATGCTGTAAATTCCAGGCTTTTCATTTTGCTTTTGAGGGTGGCCATAAGTCAACACATTAGTAAGCAATTTGCTGACATCAAGATGGATCACTTAAAAAGGCCTCCTGGGTAGACAAAGTTCACCTGGGTACTTTTGTTGGTATATATTTTTTTAATGTTTAGCCAGTATGTTACTAGTAAATGACCAGTAATTGCCTTACATATCAATAACTCGAACTCTTAGTTACTTAATTTATCAAATTATCTATCAGAAATATGAGGCTGAAAAGGAAAAAATATTTTAAGATTTTTTCCTAAAATTAAAAAATTTTATATATTTTGTCTGTTTCTGTAGAAGTCATAATATTAATCATTCATTGCTTTAAAAGCTAGAACTCAGTTGCCAATTTTTTTTCTGCCAGTTCTTGCCATTTCAGTTACTAAGGTCATCGACCCACGTGAAAAGTACAGGAGTAAATAGGGGAAGAAAGAACACTGGGCAAATTTGACATTTCTAAAATATGTGGTAGTAGCTACACTTCGGATATTACTTTGAATTGACTACAATAGCTAGTCAATAAATAAATGTTGATTTGACTTTTAAAAATATCACCTTGCTAACTTAGAATAAAAATAAGAATAAGAAGTCATATCATTTCACTTTGAGAAATTTGCCCTAAGTGTATACTGAACAATTTTCAGTGTATTTACTAATAAGCTAATGTCAATATGATGATTATAAGCTAAATGTTGATGCTTTATTCAATTTTGACACCAGAAGTAACTTCAAAATCATCCTAGACAGGCATTGTCCTTTCTCTTTTTTTTTTTTTTTTTTTTATCCCCTCAAATAGATTTCTGTTGCACTCCTTTAGAATAGGCACATTTGGAACACATATTTGTCCTCATTTCTAATCCATTGCAACCCTAAAGTCAAAACTTTTTATTGATGCTAAGGGCCTTACAGAGATGGATCAGAGCTTCCCTGAATCTCAGGTACTCATTCAGGAGACAAGAAATGCACACAGGAAAAAGATAACACTTGCCAGCCGGTGATACTTGTCAAATGAAGGGGCCAGAAGTGCACTGTGAGAGTTCAGAGAAGAGAGAAATCACTTCCAGCCCAAGTACATTGGGATGCATGTGTAAAATTTCCAGTAGTCATCCATATGAATGAAGTCAAGGGATGAGAAAAACAAGAATTATTCATCGAGCTGAACAAACAAGTTTGGCCAGATCACAAGATTTATGCAGGAAAGCAGTGAAAAGAAAGGGTGGTACCTGTAGATAGCTGAGAGGCCACCGGAAGTTCATGGTGAAGTGTCTGGGAGGGTACGGTCCTCAGGGGGACACGCGCACCACGCCTGTGCACCTCCTTTCTGCCCCTGTGCACGCTCCTCACCTCCCACTCCTTCCTTCCCCAGGTCTCCCAACTCCGTTGCCACCTCCGCCCTGGTCCCTTCCAGTGCAACTTCTTGAGAATCCTGTAAATTCCACCCCTTCCTTATTGCTCCCGTTGTCTCTTATGAGTCCTCTGCTGCAGCAGGCAGCACGCTAGATGGTCAGTGTTGTTTTTTCCTGCTTGACTGGGAGATCCTTGTTAAAGGGACAAGTGTCATCTTTGATCCTCAGGCTAGCACAGTGCCCTTGAAACAGCAGCTTGGCAATTCCCGAAGTGACACACAGCCCCTTTGGAAATTGTCATCCCTTTTGTCATTCACTGTGCAAAACTCGTAAGTGGTAAATTAAAAATTAAAATTATTTAGTTTAGGCTGGGTACAGTGGCTTACACCTGTAATCCTAGCACCCTTGGAGGCCAAGGCAAGAGGATCGCTTGAGCCCAGGAGTTTGAGGTTGCTGTGTGCTAGGATGATGTCACGGCACTCTTGCTCTGGGTGACAGAGCAATATTGTCTCAAAAAAAATTTAAAAAATAAATTTAGATTGAATAAAATCTTGTTTAATAGTCTTTTACCACCATTGCTTATAAAGGAAATTGTTCTCATTTAAGAAATGCTTTTAATTTCTTTTAAATTAAGGAAGAAAAAGTAGTAATTGCTAGTAAGTGTGAAAATGATATTTTGTTAGGCAAATGAATATTGAAATGTAACTTAGACTTAACTGTGGGTAACAGCATTGTAGGTCGATCTAAACTGCTCTCATGGACTGGCACTTGGAGTTTTTGTACTTTGCAAAACTTCATTTCCAGTGAGGCCTAACGAGGCTTGAGCTGCCACTTACCGGCTCTTCTCCGCAGAGGCAGGGTGTGGGCACCGCCGGCCTCTTCGCCCTCATTCGCTCCAGATGCGCTCTGCCTGCAGGTCGCTGGTGCCCGCCTGCTGCGAGGGCACCCTGCCTTCGTGGGGGCGGGGGGAGGCAATAAATAAAACATTTTGTTAAAAATTTCAAGAAGTAATGAGTGCCAGGAAGAAAACTATGAAGAGAGGAAGGAGACAGCGAGTGAAGTGGAGAGTGAAGTGTTTCAAATAAGGCGGAGATGGCTGAGGAGGTGAAATCGGAGCAGAAACCGGACGGGAGGGAACAGGCCGGGCCGCAGCTCCCTGCGACGGTCCGACTGTCGGCTGAGGGCGGCGCGGGCCGGCGGGCGCTTCGGAGCGGGAGACCCGTGCCCCGGGGGGTCTGGTCCGCAGCCTCCGGGGCTCGTGCAGGGCAGCAGGTGGACTGAGCCCGCGCCCCCGAGGGCGCCCTGGAGGCGCGGTGCCCACTTCGGCCGTGTTCAGAGGCAGACCCACGGGACTTGCCGATGGTCCTGTGGGGGTTTGGGGAGAAGGGAGGGCCGAAGGTCGACTGCTAGGATTGGGGCCTGCGCCGAGAAGGGAGGACGGCCGCGAGGGCCAGGCCTGGGGCGGCAGGGTCTGGGCCAGGCGGGTCTGCGAGGAAGCGCCCGCGGGCGGCGCGGTGTGCGGCCCCGCACGGGATTTCAGGGGTCCGGGTCTCGGATGATGGGGTGTCCGGCCATGGGGGCTGTGAGGTCAGCGGGGAAAGGGAATAGAGGCGGACGACGGGGACAGGAGGGAGCGTTTCCAGAGGCAGGCGCGGGTGTGAGCAGTGGGGCCGCGGGAACCCCGGCGCCTCGGCACCCCCAACACGGCGCCCCTGCAGGGGACTCCCCGGGCGGGCTCTGCTGCTGGGGGAAGGTCTAGAACAGCTGCGAGCCGCTGAGCCGAGGGCGGCTGGCGCTGGGGCAGACCTAGGGGTTGACCGCTCTGTTCCAGGTGACAGGAAGGAAGAGGAACGCCCAGGGCCAAGAAAATGAAAAAACAGACCACACCTAAAAAATGGGAAAAGTGCCATTAAAGGTACTAAAAGTATAAAACTGTCCTTTCTCCTGTGGCCTCCCTCTCCAGTTAGCACGTTTTTATTTGCTATTTCATATTATTCTAAGCAAAGAAAAAAAATTAAATTATTAGCATGAATTTTACCATTCATCCTGATTATACTATATGATACCTGTTGTAAGTGCAAATATAAGAGCATTTAATGCGTATGTGGAATCACCAAAATTACAGTTTGTGTTTCCTGCTTCATGGCACACACGCATTTCATTCTTACCGCAGCAGCGGGAATGCGGAGCAGGCCCTGCTGTTCGCTCACTGCTCTCCCGCGGCAGCTCCGCCCGCGGCTCGCCGATGAGAAGGGCCTCGGGGAAGGAACTCTCGCTGCCCTCTAGTTCCCGTCCTTCTGGGCCATCATTTTCGGCGTACGTCGTTCTGCGAAGCGACATTCCTAAAAAAGGACTTGGCGGGGTTCTGCGGAGTCGTTGGGATTCAGAGGGGAAGAGAACATGTGGGACGGAGGCAATGGCTTGAAGCGGCAAAGGCTGAGAATTTTGCAGACTTAAGACGCCCTGCGAACCCCACTGTGATTAAAATTAGGAAAGACACTTCTAAGTGATCTTAGAAGCCGGAGAACAAGGATAGAGGATGTCAGAGGAGCAACACTGGGACCAGGAGGATCTCAGGAGCAGCAGGAGCCCGGGAGGCCGGAACGACCCCTCAGCATCCAGGAGACACTGACCGTCAGCCTAGAACTCTGCATGCCACGTGACACTGGCACTCGGCAACAGGCAAAGAACGATTTCACACAGACAAAAAGAGTTTGCCACTAGAATGTCTTCATTAAAGGGAATTCTAAAGGATGTATTTCATCAAGAAAGAAAATGGCCCCAGCTGGGAAGTCTGAGGTGTAAGCCGTAAAAATGTGGGTACACCGAATAGACATTGATTTTGCCAAACAAGAATAATAATGTCTCACAGGTTAAAAGAGAGAAAGAGCTTAAATATATGACAAAGTAACACAAATCAGGAGAGGAAAATTAAAGTGCCCTAAGATCCTTATATTGTTGCAGGGGATAAAAAGTATGATTAATTTAGACTTTAATGTGCAATTCTAGGATTATGACTAAAAGAATAGAAATACAGTTTTAACTTTCAAAGTAGTAAAGAGAAAAAACAGAAAATTTTAATTGAAAAGCAGAAATAAAACAAAACAAAAACCAAGGCAGGACAGATAGAAAACACAGAACAGGATGGATGCATAGTTTTTAGTGTGTCAGTAATTACACGATTTGGACTCCAGTAAAAAAATAAAATCCAATTATGTGTTTCACTTGGAACAGCTGTGTGAAAACATAAGAATTGTGTATATATAATATATATATAAAGTAAACTCTCTACAGAAGAAATCTGTTGTATTGATATCAGACAAAATAGATTTTAAAGCAAAGGCATTATCAGAGATAATAACATGGAACACTACACCCAGCAAGTGTAGTGCACCCACTCTTTCAAAGTACAGATATAAAAATTGACCATAATGCAAATGTCATCATAGTTTATGAAATGTAAAACATGTAGACTATGATCATATTGCATTTAAGCTAGAAATAAAAATTTTTTTAAAAAAACAAGACCAAGTGCAGTGGCTCATGCTTGTAATCCCAGCACTTTGGGAGGCTGAGGCGGGAGGATCCCTTAATCACAGGAGTTCGCGTTTACAGTGAGTTATGATGGGGTGAGAGAGACCCTGTCTCTAAAAGTTTTTTAAATAAAACAACTAGAAATACCTCCCATGTTTGCCAACTAAGAAACAGTTCTAAATAACCTATTGGTCAAAGAAAAAATTATAATGGAAATTAGAAAATGTTTTGGATTGAGTTAATAGTAAAAATACATATCAAAACCTGTGCAATATGACCAAAGGAATATAGTCTGCTATACTAGGTTATCGTTTGCAGAATCAAAGTCTGAGTATAGAATTCTTATATAACACATCCTAAGCATTTGTTTGCTTTGTGGCTACATTACACCAATTGCCATTAAGACTGGAGTATTAAGCACTGAGGTCTACCCTCCCCCAGCTTTATTTGGTGTATTTGCAACACCGACAAGTCTATTTTCAACAAGCACCTACTGTGGCCCATGCATGCACTAAGCTCTTGAGAGGATCTGAAGGTGCAATGCGATGACAGATAGGAAGACCCTTAAAAACACTGAGTGTATTGTCAGTGTTAACAACACTACTCCTGGCCCCAGGAACCGACATACTAAGGAAGGAAATAGAATGTGTATGCCATAGCGACACTTTAAGGCAGAAGGAGGCACACCTGGGTAAGATAACACTTGACATTGGCCCTCAGGATCTTAGTCATCAATAGGGCCACTTATGAGTCACCCAGCACAGTTGTTCAGAGCATATCAGCTCTCCATCTAAGGTGTTTGATGGAAAAAGTACTTTAAAAAGTCCTGTATGATGCTGTCTTTGAAAGTTTTATCCCAAGCCACATGTGTTCATTCATGTAACATCAGGACAGCTGGGACTCTTTCAGTCATCCTGGGGATATATGTATGTTGTACACACATGGTAGGATACACATGCACAGATACATGCGGTAAATATACATACATAAATTATCTGTGGCTTTTACATTGATTCTATTGCTGTCTAAGCGATGAGTGAAAGTTTGCCTTCCTGATATGCCATCAGGAATGTACGTTCCCCATTCACACATACAAATGTCTGTAAGTGTCTGACGGGCCTAATTCATTTCACTGTTTTCCTTTTGCATCCAGACCAATTCCATGAAACGGATTTAACCACTGAATGAGGATACTTCTAACTGCTGAATCAAATAACCCCCAAATTTCAATGACTGAAAATAGGTTGGCTCTCACTGCCGTGGCGATGCAGGCGCTCCCGGCCTGCATGCAGCATGCTCACCTGGGGCATCTGCTCTGCCATCCACCGGGCCTCAGAGACCTGTGTGTCTATCCAGAAGACCCCAGCCATTTCCGTTGGAAGAACTATTTCACATGGCCCCGCCTAGGCTCAAGGGGGAATGGGAAACGTAATTTCTGGGTCAGACACCAACTTCTGAAGCCAGCTCTGTGCTGTGGAAGGACAGCCAAGAGAGCAAGAGGGTCAGGTGATGATCATGACTGTCACAACCCAGTCATTAATTTTTTTTTTTTTTTTAAAGAAGCTATTGGTGTGGCTCTGAATGAGCTGCCTCTCCATGCCTCGGACACCATCAGTGGTCACTCTTTAATGACACAGGCCGGACGCAGTAGCTCATGCCTGTAATCCTAGCACCCTGGGAGGCTGAGGCAGGAGGATTGCTTGAGGTCATGAGTTCGAGACCAGACTGAGCAAGAGCAAGACCCTGTTTCTACTAAAAATAGAAAAATTAGCCAGGCATGGTGGTGCCTGTAGTCCCAGCTACTGAGGAGGCTGAGGCAGGAGGGTCGCTTGAGCCCAGGAGTTTGAGGTTGCAGTGAGCTAGACTGGCACCGCGGCACTCTAGGCTGGGCAACAGAGCAAGACTCTGTCTCAAAAAAAAAAAAAAAATTTAAAAAATGATACAGACCTTCACAGACTTATGTCTTCCAGACACATCAGAGCCCTGCTATCCATACAGGTGGCCATACGCCACAAGTCCTGGAAATGAAGCCAGTCCAAATTGAGAAGTGCTCTAAGTATACAAAACACAGTGGATTTCAAAGACTTTATAGGGGACAAGGATATAAAATATCTCATTAATGGTTTATTCAGTTGATAAATGTTGAAATGACAATATTTTGGATATTTGGTCAAATAAAATATTAAAATTCACCTTTTGAGAAACTTAATGTGACTACTAGAAATTTTAAAATCACATCTGTGGCTCACATCTGTGGACTGTGCTGATCTAGAGTGTCCCCTAAGGCTTACCATTTAGAAAGTCCTCAAAATAATTTTATTATGCAAAAGTTTTTTAATAAGTATGTCATATACCACTTTGAGAAGCTTAGGAAGAGAAAAATAATAAAATCAAATATAGTCCTTTCCCTAGAACTCGAGAACAAAAATTATTCACTCTGCCCCCACCCATGCTATGTTTTTAGTCTTTTCTCATATGATTTCAGTCTTTTCTCATATGAATTCTTTTCCTCCTAAATCTGATAATCCAGATCTTCACAACTTAATTAAAAACCATGAACCTATTCATCCTTCCCAGCCTATCCAAGGAGAGTGACTTCTAGACTTTTAAAATTGTAACCATGATCTCAATCATCTATCTAAGCATTTCTGCTAATGTGTATGTTCCTAAAAAATCATGCAAGACTAATGGGAAATTGGTTGGAGCAAACAATATAAAACCTGTATACTTTGTAAGCAAAACACTAACAAAAACAATCACTATCTTAATAAACATCCTACTAAAGTTTAAGACACATTTCTAATAAGTAATAAAATAAATATAAGACTTTATCTTTTTAGGAAAGGGATGATGACATCTTGAAGGAAGGGCTTATATAGAAAGCTTGAATTTTCCTAATTATGGAGGTTAAAATTTTAAAATTCACAGAGATAAGGGTGAATCACATAGTAAACATTTCTAAATTGGAGTGTGTGGCCAAATTTAGTGAAGAGGAAGAAAACAGGCTGAAGAGTATCATGTTATGCTACATTGCAGTTAGCAACTTTTACTTTTTAATGGCACAAAAATGAAGATAGTGGGGGGAATTCCCTGTGATTTCTATATTACATAGGCACATTCCATTTTACTAATCACATATGAACTAAATCACACTACAGATACATTGTGGCAGAAAAGTCTTAATTTTGCTTCATCCTAACAATTCCTGTTGATGCCATCAGGAGGTGACAGCATGCCCTCCCACAACCAACCAGTGATCTTCCAGTTAAATCGTTTGTCATAACATCGTTGTGCTCTTCTCAATCTTTTTGCATCAAAAATATATTACTTTATAATAATCGACAGAGTAAACAGACAACCTACAGAAAAAGAACTCAAATCAGCAAGAAAAAAACGAACCTCTTAAAAAGTGGGCAAAAATTTTTCAAAAGAAGATAGATAAATGGCAAACAAACATTAAAAAATGCTCAACATCACTAATCATCAGAGAAATGCAAATTAAAACCACAATGAGATATACCACCTTACCCCTGCCAGAATGGCCATTATTAAAAGTCAAAACAATAGATGCTGGTGTGGATGCAGAGAGAAAGGAACACTTATACACTGCTGGTGGGACTGCAAATTAGTACAACCTCTATGGAAAACAGTATGAAGATTCCTTAAAGAAATAAATGTGGACCCACCATTCGATCCCACGACCCCACTACCCTACGGAAAAGAAGTCATTTTATCAAAAAGACACCTGTACTCAAATGTTTATCACAGCATAATTCACAATTGCAAAGATGTGGAATCAGCCTCAGTGCCCATCAATTTATGAGTAGATTAAGAAGATGTGATGTGTGTGTATGTGTGTACACACACACACACACACACACACACACACACACACATACACCATGGAGTACTACTCAGCCATAAAAAGGAATGAAATAATGTCTTTTGCAGCAACTTGGGTGGAACTGGAGACCATTATCCTAAGTGAAGTATCTCAGGAATGGAAAACAAACACCACATGTTCTCACTAATAATAGGGAGCTAAACGATGGGCACACACGGGCACAAAGAGATGTAAAGGACATTGGAAACCAAGAAGCAGGTGGCTGGGAGGGGGTGAGGGGTAAAACCTTACCTATGAGGTACAATGAACACTATCCTGCTGATGGGCACACTAAAAGCCCCAACTTAAGCATTATACAAGGTATCCATATAACAAAAACATTTGCACCCCCTTGAAATTAAAAAATGTATATATATATATAACTTTATAAAAGTAACTGAGTTTGGAGGAACGTTAGAGACTATATTTAAGGACAATACTTTTAGAGCAAACTTTTCTTACGTTTGAGATAAAATGTAATATGCTATCTCCATATCTATGCTAACTGTGAAATCAGAATTTTAAGATAAGTCTTAAAGACCTGTTCTGTACCAAGGGGATCTACAGCCATAAATTTATTGCATCTGCTTAAGTAAAGAGATTGGTAAGGTCCTCGGGCAATGGGGATTTTCAAATTATGATTTTAGATCTCAGTGAGAAAGGCAGAATGAGTGAGTTAAAAGCAGTATTTCTCTGGAATTTTCCTTTTTTATGGTTGTGCTATAATAATTCACGATCTGCAGCCACAGTAGGAAGATGCTAGCAAGCAAAAAGCTAAGAGCCAACTCTGGTTACCACACGCCTGGTGACAACACTGGGAGATTGTGGCAAGTGCAATGACAGTTCTTCCCAAAGATTTAGAATAAACGGTGCCAGAGCAGGATGACAGTGTAGCTAATTTTGCAAAATTCTAATTCTTCTCTCCTCTCAGTTTATCATTTCAAATGCATTCCTTGCTAACACTCAAGGCTTACATCCAAGTAAACCTAAACCACAGGGAAGGAAAACAGTATGTCTTCTTCCCCTACCCTTCTAAATTCTTCAGCTGGAGCCTTGGGTAGTATACTAATACAACACAGATTAACGAGAAAAAAGTATACAAATTTATTTAATGTAAGTCTTGCGTGACACGAAACCTTCATAAGGAAGACCTAAAGAAACAGCTGAACCTGAGCATGATTTATGCTGGGTTGGATGAAGAAACATTGGTCGGAGGAAGCGAGCTGAAGGTAGTCAAAGGCCTGTTCGTTCAGATGCCTCTGGGCCCTGGCACCCTCCGGCGCAGGGAAGGCGGCTCCCACACAGAGCTTGTGACCTGCCTCAGGGAAGGACGGCCAGGGAGGGGAGCTCGGAGTGCCCTTCCTGCACCTGCCATTTCTCAGATCCCTTCAGGAAGGAACCGTAAAATACTCAGTACGCCAGAGCACCTTATTTTGAAGCCCCCAGATAGGGGTTCTTTTGCTAATCTGTCCAGGTAGATTATCTGGGTCTGTAGTTATTAAGTAAACTGGCCATATATTTATTTCCCTGACAAGTATTATTGAAAGATGGAGCCTTGAGGAAAGTTAGCAAAGTAGATGGCCAGACTCAGGAAAGTGCCTCCCTTCCACCTACACCAGGAATTCCCAGCTCGGCGTGTGAGCTTGACCCTCTGCGCTTCTCAGTTCGCAGAAATCAGTCACCGCATCCTGTGCTCCTACGACACCAACGTAGAAGAGCTCTTTTCAGAAATCGACCACTGCCTGGCCATAAATCGAGGTGTTCTTCAGCAGCTGGAAGAAAAGTGTGGCCGTGCGATCACAGAAGAGGACTGGCAGAAAATCCAAATGCAGGTAGGCTTTGGACTGGCTGCCTGGTCAGTAAATGGAACCAGCCACAGCCACCGGGGTGTGCAGGGGAGGGTGTGCGAGGGAGGGAGGGCAGCAGCTTCCCCAGGACTCACTCGGGGGAGCCTGCACTTGCGGTGGGCCCCTGGGCCTTCGTCCTGAGCTCTGGGATGACTGCCAGGGTCCCTTCAGCTGGAAGTTCTGGTTGGCCGATGCCACTCTGGGAACAGTGAAAACACCAAAGGGAAAAGCCTGCCGTGCATACCACCTTCCCAGCAAGTTTTCCTGTAAGTTCCAGCCTGCCCGCTTGCATCCGCAGTAGCCAAGGAATAAAACTCTGAGATGACTGAAAAGCCAGGACAGAGGGAAAACTTACTTTAAAAGATCATAAAATTAGGAAAAATTTAAAAGTTTAGTAGTTACGTAGAGTCAAGTATTTGAAAAATGCTACTACTGATTGCTTAATTAGAAGGAAATATGTATTATGAATGTTCAGCATTTAGAAACTATGTTTGTTTTAAAATTGCTTACCACAGGTGGATTACTGTCTCTTTCCATGTTTCACAAGAGGAACAGAGTATATACTACATGCAATTAATGTTATTTTAACACAGAATGAACCTCCTTCATTTTTAGAAGACTCGTGTCTCCTGGCACATAACTCATTTAAATAGCTTTCTATTACGATAAAACTAATAACCACACACAAAATTCACTTCTCCGTGCTGCAGGCTCTTCACCGGGAGACCTACGAGTGTTCCATCTGCCTCACCCCTCTCTCACTGGGCAGCGACGGTCAGCGAGCGGCCGTGGGGAAGCGCCAGCGTCCCCGAGAGACGGTCCTCTTGTCCTGCTCACACATGTTCCACCACACGTGTCTTCTTGCTTTAGAGGAGTTCTCCTTGGGAGACAGTTCTTCTTTCCACACTTGTCCTCTCTGCCGCTCTAGTTACCAGAAGAAAATTCTTGAATGTTGAATTTATATTCAGGAAAAGTTATATAATTCCAAGAAAAAAAGTTTACCTTTATTTTGGATTAATTGCATGAGTTTTGGGTTAAATATTACACTGTAATCTGTTCTCCAGTGAAATAAACTCTTGGTAACTGTACATAGGAAATCTGTATTTTAAAAGCTGACAACCAACTAGCTTTAGTCTTTAGTTTATAAAAAGTAAATATCAAATTCATGAGTTTAATCACTTGATATAAATGAGGAATGGCAAAAGAATGAGCTTACTTAAATCACTTTAAAAAATTAAGGTTACTTAAAATATAGCTAGTGTCTGACCCACAAGCTAGTAAACTCAAAACACTCTTTAAGTTCCAAATGTTTTCCATTAATACTTTAAGTGCCTTAAACCCTCTGCTATTCCTAATACTTGTTTTGTAATAATTGCTGTTTCTATGTAATAAAGTACTGTTGTAGTTGTGCACTTTGAATGTTGACTATGTAAACCCAAAATTCAAAAATAAAATATTCAGTGGTATTCAATGTCAGAAAATGTTAAATCGAATTTTAATGACTGAGAGCAATATAAACTGTTTTAGTTTATACATAAAGAAAACCATGAAAATTCTTTGCTAAGAACTGTTTTTGTCACTGCTTTACCATTACCGAAGTGTGGTTATTTACAATAACCGCTTACAGTTGTGTCGGTTAGGATGCCCCTAGCTGCTGTAACAGATAAAAAAAA
Organism: Indri indri; assembly: GCA_004363605.1. NCBI lineage: Eukaryota > Metazoa > Chordata > Mammalia > Primates > Indriidae > Indri > Indri indri. The sequence continues at coordinate 26,689 of RJWJ010008221.1, read as the reverse complement.
CCCAAATCTCAGTGGCTTACCCAAGAGAAATGTTATCTCTAAGTCGTCTGATCGTGCCAGCAGCAGGGTGAGGGGTCTGCCCGATGTGGCCCGTCAAAGCCCGGCTCTCTCTGGCTTGTGGCTCAATGTCTCCTTCATCCCCAAGGTCCCCTAGGGAATCCTCTCATCCGCAGTGGAAGAGCAGGAGATTGTTAGGGACCAGCCTGGAAGTGGTGCACGTGCCTCCAGCCACAGGTAATTACAGGGGGAAGGAAACGGCCAGGCCTGGGTCCACGAGGACGAGGACAAGCAGGTCGTCAGGCAGGTGCACACATGCCAAAGGTTCAGAACAAGCCACTGTGTAATGTGGGAAGAAATACTAAAACTTATTTCTGTTTATTTTGTATCTCATCCTTTTAAAATAGTACGCTGGTATGTTTTACGATTTACACAGTGCATAGCTGTATAGGTACATATAATTTATGAATATCATACACTGGGGTGTGCTCAAACACTTTTTAATGATGGAGTATGCCATCGCAAAATCTGGAGACTAATTTGGAGAATGCTTTTAACAATGAGTAAACACTTTTATTGTAAGACAGCAGAGGAAAGCTGCATCGCAGAACCCCCTTTTCCATTCAGAAGGCCCGAGAAGCAGACATTTCTCTCCCCATGCCCTGGCAGGCAGAGCACAAGCATGTGTCCACGGCCTGGGCAGTCTGATTCCACTACCCAAAACTTTGAATCTGGAGGGAGAGTCCCAGAGACGCATGTGTTATTCAGCAAAGGCCACGCCTGTGGCTGCATCCCAACACCGATCTTCCTGGGCTTTCTCATTGAGTCTGTGAGCCATCACTTAGCCTTCCAGTAGGCTCCTTTCCTGCTCAAGTTGGTAGAGTCCATTACTGTTCTTTGCAACCAAGTACAGTACTTTATAGGAATTAGTGTTAGTTGTACTCAGGAAAATCGGTGGGAATGGGAGTCTGAGATCGGTCACTTCACTGAGGATGACCACAGACTTCTGTAGTCTGAGCAGTGTTGTTTGTGCAACATGTGGTCAAGCATTGTCTTGCAAGAGGATTGGCCTATCTCTATTGACCAGTCTCAGCTGCTTAATCACAAGCATCCTCATCATTTTGTCCAAATGGTTACACTAGACATTTGCTGTAATCGATTAACCAGTTTCATGAAGCTATAGTGGATAATACCAGCACTGGGTCATCAAACATCTTTAGCTTTTTTTGATGAATATTCTGTTTTGGACTGTGTTTTGGCACGTCACCTTTATCCAACGATTGTGCCAAACATTTGTGATTGTCAAAAAGAATCCATTTTTCATCACATGTAACAACACAGTGTAGAAATCGTTCACCTTTATGTTGTAACAGCAAAGAAAGGCAAGCTTTGAGACGATTTCTCTTCTGATGCTCATTTAATTTATGTGGAACCCACCCATCCAGCTTCCTAACCTTACCCATTTGTTTCAAACGGTCCAATATTGTTGGAATAGTAACGTCAACCCTTGCTGGTCATTCACACGTAGGTTGAGATGGATTCGCTTCCACTACAGCTTTCGGCTCATCATTATCCACCTTGGTCTCAGGTTGTCCCATGTGGCTCATTTTCAAGATTAAAATCACCAGAACGGAACTTCTCAAACCATCGACATACTGTGTGTTCATCAGCCACATCCTTCCCAAACACTTCATTGATATTTTGAGCTGTCTGCGCTGCATTGATCCACGATGGAACTCATATTCGAAAATAATGTGAATTTTTTACTTATCCATGGTTTCACAAAAACTGCTCCAAAAAAAAATTTAAAAGAGAACCGCGAGCCAAAACGTGCATTTGAAAGACTGAGGATGTACCTTCACAAAAATAAAACAAGAAGTGTCAAAGTGAACTGTTAGAGATATCAACCGTCAAACTTAGTACTTAAAGAAATCAGACATTTCATACTTAATAACCTAAGGTGGTATCTGTTTTCTTGTTTCTATGATTATATTTGATGCTCAGTTGGTTCCTTACATTTGTCATTTCCCTTTTCATCTCACCATATTACAACTTTATTAAATTAATTTTATATTAAATTGCTCAATGGTATATTTTCTCCTTGGTTGGATTCTTTGACTTTTGCATGCCACGTTCTTTTATTTTTTCCTTCTGTGGAATGTTCGACGTTAGTTGTCTTGCAATTTTTTTAAAAAAGTTTTGCTCGTACTTGGGTGGCTCTGTCTAGTCATTCTGTTTGCTCTAATGAAACGTCCTTGACTCTCCTACGTCCTTATCTAAGACTAATTTGTTTTTCCTCTCAGCTACAGTTTGAGAGCTAGGTAATTCATGTTCTACATGCCATTCTGTTGCCTCGGAGAATGACAGGAGGGGACAATTCCACTAACACCAGTGCCGTCTTTGGAATCCCCGGTCTCTGCTCTCACAGTTCTGACATTTCCAAGACTTGAACCAGAGCTGATGGGAGATGAGTGAAAAGTGGACATACTACACTCACGGGAATGTATCTTTGGCTATGGACGCTTCTAACTTCAGTTGTGGTGCTCTGCGACCACCTCCCCACTGCTTCACTTTCCCACTTTGCTCTTTTCTTTCCAATTGTCAGGAAAGGAAAAATATGGGTGTTACTCAATTTGCATCTAATCATATCTGGGAGTACTGATGAGATTTCTCAAGATTTTTGTTAATTTACTTAGTCCAGCTTCTAGGTGGGAAGCAAGGCAAGAGTGCAATGCTATATATCTCTTATTCTTTAGAATTTTCTGTTCTTTCCTCTTGGGCGCTCCAAGAAAATATGGTCACAATAAACTTTGGGGAGTTTATTGTATCAGGCTGCGCTCCTTTTCTTGTCTGCCTGCTGTTGGTGCACTTGTATGCATGCTTATTAGGTATCAGGAGAGGGATATTCTGCCATGCTGTTTAAATCCATTGTCTTAATTCATAAGCCCCTTGAGCTATTTAAAAATATAGTTTTTACATTTCCAGGTGGTTGGATATTTTATTATTTTTTATTAGTAATTTTTGTTTCATTTGATCAGAGAACATAATTTTATCAGTCCTATTTCTATAATAATGCTTATAAAAATAAGCATTTATTTCTTGTTTGTTAGATGGGGGTGGGCTGATCTAGGGTAGGCTTAGCTGGAGTTGGCTCCAAACTGAGTTAGATGCAGATATGGTCCACGAGCTTCATGAATTTTGTTTCTTGCAGCTGCGACCAGGGAGTTCTGAGGAATACACGAGATAGCGCAAATTAGGGGTTTTTTGTTGTTGTTGTTGTTATACAATGTCTCTGGGATTTTTAAATAATTTAACTTCAAAAAATGTTGAAAAATATTACACAATTCCCATATCCCCATCACCCAGCTTCTCCTCATGTTAATATAATCATAGTAACAATTATCTAAGCCAGAAATGAGCACTGATACGATACTGATAACTAACCTGCAGACCTTATTCAAAGTTTACCATTGTCGCTGGGATCTTTTGTGAATAAGAATGATCTGCACCAGTGTGTGTGCTAATCTGTCTAAAAGAATGCATCTTCCAAATTATAAGCCAAGTGTATGTAGTAAGTCACCATACTACCTGGAAGTCTCCAGACAGAGGAGACTGAGTCATTGCTACATGGAAGGGCTACATGAAATCAAGAGCAAGTTTAAATATCCACAATTCAAAACACAAGATTAGTGTTTAGTACCTTAATAGGGGAGAACATTCTTCAAAATTACTTTATAATCTGCACTAATTAGAGGTTCAGGATATAGAATTTAGTAATAAGCTAGACTTTTATGGGCATTTAGTTCATGAAAAAGACATTTAAACACATATTGTTTAGTACATGGCATTACCACAACTGGCTAGCCATTTGGGGAAAAAATAAAACTGATTAAGAATCAGTCAGAATTGCATTCCAGCACGGGTAACAGAGACCTGACTATAGCAGCTTGAATACCAGAGCTACTGCCCTCTCCCATAAGGAGCCCGAGCAGAATACCATGTAGCCATTCAATGCGACGATGTAAGCCCACGCCTACTGGAAAGGGAAGCCGCCCATGAGTGAAGGAGGGTATGTACACACAGAACATAATCCTGCCCTGGCATCTGGCTCGTCCGGAGCAACCACGTGGAATTACATGGCGCACACTATTATATACTGAAATTTAAGGATTAAATTAGACAAAAATCAGGGGAAACATTTTAATGATCCTACTTATTACTGCCTTTTGTAGAGTCAGACTTGGCTGATATTTCAATGACAAAGATACATAAGAAAACTATAATTAATGTTTGACACATCTAGACTTTCAAGCTTAACCAAACAAAACATAATGAAAGGGCCGGATGTGGTGGTTCAGGCCTGTAATCCCAGCACTTTCGGAGGCCCAGGCAAGAGGATCGCTTGAGCCCAGGAGTTTGAGGTTGTAGTGAGCTGTGATGATGCCACTGCACTCCAGCACAGGTGACAGAGCAGAACTTGTCTAAAAAAATTAAAAATAAATAATAATAATAATGATAATGAAGATGTAAAATTGAGACTCAAAAAATGTTTTCTTGCATGTTACAGCTTTTTAACATAGCCAACATCAATTCCAAATCCTCATTGCAGTTTAAGAAATATGATTTTAGGAAATTACAACAAATGAAAAGTTTCCACAAGGATAACTGAGGGCTCATTTCGAGAAGTCTCATGTGAGCTAGACCAACGCTGCATGACTCTTAACCAGTCTCAGTTGTTTCTACACAATGCCCACCATTAAAAATTTAACTTGTTTTTGTTCTTTATAGGATATGCTATAATTGTGAAATTACCTTTAAAATGTGAAGTTATTAAAAGAGAACATTTAAATTATTCAAAATAACAGCTAACGATTCTCAAGTGCATAACGTCCCAGCCTTGTGCTAGGTGCAGGGCACAGGCTGGCCCATTGTCATGGGCAGCTGTGCTCATGAACAGGGGCACATACTCAACTCGCATAGATGGAAAATCCACCCGTCTCCTGCTACACAGCACACAGACATGACTTTTTATGTTTGGTACAGATAACTATGATCACTGTTTTCTAACCCTTTGCCACAAGCCGAGACACTGTCCTCACTTTACAGACAAGGAATGAACGAGGAAATGCAGAGGAAACTGACACCCAGGAAGTATGAGCCACTGCCCAGTCAGGATCGCCCTCTGGCCCAGTGGCAGAGCTGCAGGTAAGGTTTGCCCAAGTCCAAGCCTGTGCTCTAAACAATGGCTTGAGGTTACTATGTCCAAGCCTTTCCCCAAAGCAGAGAGTGTAAGACCACTAGAAACCTGGAAGGCTTACAGCTGTGACAAGCTAACTAGAACCATTATCTTTAAGAACTTTTTCAAAACCATTTTTCTTTCCTTCAAAGCAATCAAGCCACATTCTTAAAGTCCAAAAAAATCACAAATGTTCTCTAACTAGTTCACTACGCTCATCAGGCACCACCTAAGACAGAGGTAAAGATTTTAAAGTAAATTTTAGGTCTTTTGATACCTTTCTTTGCTTCTCAAGGGAACTGAAGATATTCTGTTCTTAGATAGGGTTCTACCTCTATTCACACAGAGGGACACCTGTAGGAAAATAAATGCTTTCTTCTTATAGGCTGAAATTAAGTAAAATAAACCTGAGAAGCAATATATTAATATGTAAAGTGGTTAAGGGCAGGCACTTGGAAGCCAGTTGGCATAGGATTGAATCTGCGTCCTGTGGGGTCCTGAGCAGGTTACTTAACCCCTCTGTGCTTTAGCTTCTTCATCTGAAAAGTGGGAATAACAGCACCTACTTCCCAGAGTTGTCATGAGGGTTAAGTAAGGTTAGCTACTGATACGCGCACGCGCGCACACACATGCACTCAATGCTCAGAACATGCCTGCACTGCACCGTTTAAGGGCCGGCTATGATTACTGTTGCAGTTGTTACTTGAAAGCATTCCCTTTTGCAAGCCATATACGCAAAATTCATCTCGTTTCAGAATCACATCTTAGGTATCTATTTATCTGAATTACATGTTTAGCTGCATTTAAACACGAAAGATGTAAGTTTACCTGAGTTTCTAATAAGGCCTAGAAACAGGAAAGCTGGGACTGCGCCACTTCCTCAAGCCCCATCAGCACGTAAGACAGTGGGAAGAGAAGCAGTGTTCAAGCACTTGGTTCTATTCTGCAACGGATGATCCATAATCTGGTGCTGGAACACTCTGACCCAGCCAACGGGAGCCACTAAGAAACCAAAAGCCTGAAACAGGGAAGAGGTGAGACTGGAACTGTGCCGGCCTGTGTTCGCACGCAGTTTGTCCACTCTCTAGCAGCGTGACCTCAGGCGACACTCCGGCTGCCCGATCCGCTCCTTACCTGCAGGGCGGAGGTCTGTTATCTTCTCTTTCACAGGGTGGTCCTGAGGGCTGCCCACGTGTGAGGACGGCACTCCCCCCAACCCCGTGCCCCTTTTCAACCCCACACTGTGAAGTCTTTGACGAGATTCCATAGTAAGGACTAAGACAGAAAAGAAAAAGGGGAGCACTCTTCAGACTGAACAGAAACTGGGCCACCAGGGGCAGCAAGGGGAACTCCACGCAGGGAGGCGGCGGCGGAGGAGGCCCTCTGGGCACCGACAGTGCTCTGTTCATCGTTCAATTCTCCGAGTCTGCTGTGGAGTCCACACAGAAAACTCGACAACTGCAAGCTGCTGCGAAAGAGAAGTTGCGGAGTCAATATAAACAGCCCGAGTGGTGTTGAACATCCTTGATGCTAAAGGGTCACTGTTTGTAAGTGACCCTTTTTATTCATTTAATAACAAGAGTCGCAAAATGTTTTTAGTAGCTGATAAAATTTTCCTCCTCGGATCACAGCCTACATCTGAATCTCCACCTCCTCACACTCAGACTCCAAACACTCCTCCGCGTCACTCTGTCCTCGGCAGTTATTCCCAACGGCAGGTGCTGCCCTGCTTTCCATGATCCGTACTCGTGAACTTGACCTCTTCAGTACCTTTAGAAGAGCTTAACACCAAAGTCCTACCTGAGAATAACTGGGTTTTGTCTGAATTTCCCATTTGATTATATTAATAGCTAACCTTCAAAAACCTTTTTCCTAATTGAATGACAGAATTGGAAAATTAAATAACTTCTCTTGAAAGGTTAGCTGTTCAATGCCTAATACTCCTTCAAGACTTATCAATCAATCACCTGGTTTTGAAATTTTAGAATCCATATTTGTGTTTTAGCAATTTCTACTGATTTTAATTATATTTCATACACTAGTGTAATTTGCACACACTATAATTTTGCTTTCAGTGGTAGCAATAAAAGTCAATAAAACCCCCCAAAAGGCCTCTGTATTTGTTCTTCTTTCAAACCACATTCCAAAGTTAAATGTTTTTCAAACTGAAGCTTATCATCTATTAGGAGGTTGGAAAATAACTTAGTGGCCTATGTCTAGTATTTTAAAAAATAACAATAAAAAAATAGAAAATGTCAGCATGCATCACACACAGGAAAAGCAGGTACAGTACCGTCTTGTTGAATTTTTGCTTATATAAGAGTGTGTGTGTGTGTTGTGTGTGTTGTGTGTGCTTACTGAGTTATAAAATAAAATATTTATCTTACTGTGGTCAAAAAGCTTGAAAGCCACTGGTGTACAGGTTTCTGTCAGAGAATTAACCAGATGCTAACAGCATTCACTCTCCCAAGAACTCTAGACTAAGCTTCCCAGACCACGAGTAGGCGCTGCTCAGTCTTTCTATAGAAGAAATTAGAGAAATCAAACTAATCTAAATAACTCAAATAATTAAATTAGATAAAATACATGCTTCTAATTATTGATGCTACATTTTGAGTTGCAAGAAACTGATCTATTAATAACTCTACAACAGAGAGAAAGAAAATACCCACTTCTTCCTTAATTCAACATTTCACCAGAATAATTATTGTCCTTTATAAAATTGACATGGAAGTAACCTATAAATACCTTTAAGTTTTAGCCAGGAGAATAATTTAAAATTGAAAAAACAAAAACAAAAAAGACCCCACATATAAGTGCTTATAAACCAAATATGAAATCACTTTTCATAAAACTTTAATATCTAAGACATTTTAAAAGTCACACTAAAAGTATCTCATAGAAACAAACGAGACCAACAGACAATATGTAAACAAAACAATCTGTAAACAAAAATAATTTACCAGTGTGTCCAAACATTATTTTTAAAAGTAGCATTGTATCAGTTTTCTAAAGTTTAAAATGTCAGTTACGCATTTATGTTCACATTTAAGAGAAAAACAGTAATTCTGCCTTTATGCATTAAGTACTGTGCTAGCAAGGCAAGCTCATAAGGGCTTACAAACAATGGAAACCTGTGTCGCTGGCAGGTTAAGTCATTCCTGAAGCTGCGGGGACAGCCTAATGGGCACCAGCAAAGTGACACAGAGGCTGTGCCGCTGAGAGCAGGTGCACGAACGCCTGTAACGCGTCTGGGCGGCAAAACAGCGCGGAAGGCGCCATCAGCTACTAACCAGCACCTCAGTGTAGCGATTTCAGGAGCTAACATTAGCATATGTGTGTTCAATTTTCATGTAACATCTCATATTTAGAGGTCTATTTTTATACACAATGTACATAAAGCTATGTAAATAGTAAATCTAAGAAACATCTTGGAAAATCGGTAAAAATCAATACAAATGTCATAATCTGAAAAATTTCGAATTATGAAATAATTTGAATATTGTAGAACCAATTAACAACAATCTGCTAAGTGTCCTCAAGAAACTCTGTAACTATAGTGCTTAATGCCCTTTTAAAATAGACTCAAGGTGAGAGAGAATAAAAGGACTGCTTGATTTAAGGCCGTCGCTGGCGCGCCACCATCCATTAGAAATGCAACGGCAGCTCCAGAATCCATCTGTGAGCATTTGGAGCTGTCTTCCGGGGTCTGTCTGCCTTCCACTAGCACACAACAGCTGCGGTAAAATGAAGACCCCTCAGAGTGGCTGCCCTGACCAGTACTCAAGAGTGTTTGGCCTCAGTATTTTACCACCCATTTCTGTGATCTGTGTCTACAAAGCAGCCTCCAGCATACGTCAAATAGAAGTGCCTGCGTGTGGAGTCAATCACTCAGGAGGAAGACTCCTGTGCGCGTGATCAGGGGTAGAACCTCCGGGTGACCTGCAGCAGACCGAGCACGAAACAATCTGCACGTGTCACAAAGGCACCCAGGCCCGGGGTTGGCAACTGTCCTTCCGCAGGATGCTCATCTTCTATTTCAACAGCAACGAAGAACTGTCCAGGAAAGGCTTTAAAACTTTATAATTCACTTTACTAAGCTTACTTATCCAAACCCAGCTCAAGTCCTCAGACGGAAAGAAACTTTCAAATGAACAAAAAGTTGAGAGACACTGGAAAGTTTAATATTTTGCTAAAAAATTTTCAGATGTTTTACAAATACCTAGAAACTCTTTCTTTGGATGTGCCCTGAAAATGGTGTAAGTTAAAAGCGATATTAGTATACTTTCTTTCTGTTCTCCCTGGACTTGGTCTGCTGAAAGTACAGATTCCAAGTTTCACTAAAAATAAAAGCTTGCAATTGATGCTTACATAAGTATAATTAATAGTGAAATTATTAACAGAAAGCAGCTGACTTATCTTAATTTTCTAGATATGGAGATCTTATGTTTAGAAATACACTGATACTAGACTGGTATTCACTGTTCACTGAGTGTTGCACAGAATCACAAAATGAATGTTCTTTTAAAACCAAGCTGCATCTTTTAAAGATGTAAAGCTAAGAAGGAAATGCAGAGGTATAAATAAAGGCAAAGTATACTCAGTGAAATTTATAAATATACAGGTCAAATTTTCTTACTATTTTGGTTCTAAGTGAAAATTTTTGATGTCAAATAGTCTGTTTTTCATAAATTTCTCCAAAAAACCTTTAAATTCAACAATTTGAGAAAGAATGTTGTTTACTTTTGTCTGAACACAGACAATCTATTGCCATACACATAGTGCATGTTGAACATATACATTTATGCATATGAATTATGTGCAAATGGGCCCATCTTATACCTTTGCATGCACAATTTTCAGTATTCTACCCTAGTGGATGGTAACACAGAGTGTATGTTCATAGTTTTTATTCAGTGGACTTAAAGCCAAGAAACCACCCAATAATTATTTACAATTTAATAACTGAATGATTATCAGATCATGTTACACTGCAAAACTATTCTTACATCATGAATGCTGATGCTGTGAGTTTCGAGTGTTAAACTGGTAACTTTTATAAGTCAGAGGTTTGAAATGGCATATACAGAAGTAACCAAAACCTAAAGAATATGAGTAAGGAAGAGTTTTCTATCACTCAGCACTAATATCTTTCATAAGCATCACAGAAGCACAGAGAACTAAGTGATCTTTGAAAAAAATGCTTTAAAAAAACTGAGCATACATATAGCCTATAAGGCAAAATCTAAGTTACAAGTGTACTCAACACTGGCAACTATGTTATGAGAGGTAATATTGAATTATATATACATAAACTGTCCTTAAACTATGATGACATACTACTTCCTACCATAGCTTATCATGCTGTACAATAGAAGATATTCCTGTGGTTTTCTACCAAGGCTCAAGGTTTAAAAGAATTTAGTATTTTTCCCTGGGCTCAAAGTCTAATCAATATCACTCTATAACATAAATCAGAAACTATGCTTTTGCATTTTTTAAAAAAAAATAAAAAATATAATTTGCAACCATTACAGTTCCAATGCACTCACTGCAATAATAACGTCTAGAAGCAGTTTCTGCATTTTCTGAAAAACCTTCGCATAGTACCAAGGATGCCTTTCAGGTAGGCTTCTACATTCTGAATAAAATATATAATGGGATTTAAGTGAATCTTTATAAAGTCCTAAAGTTTGCCTTTTCTAACATTTTCATATCAGTTGAAAAAAAATTTTCATATGGATGGTTCTATTTACTGATGTGAATGAATGTGTCTACAAAGAATGTGCTGTTCCATACATCTCTAAGGAATCTGCATTAAACTGGAAACTACAGGATTGATCAGAAAGTTAAATTTTATAAAATAAGATCAGCACTAGCCAAGTTCTTAGTAAATTATGGAAAAAAATTAACACTCATTGGCCTAGGTCCTAAACATGAGCCAAGGTCAGTCTGAAAACGCTTCTACGTCTGACAGGAATGTCATGAGTTTGGAGTTCTCAGGTCTCTTGATTGCAGAATGTACCAGCTGTGTGTCTCACAGTGCTTTCTGATGCCCATTTACAGAAGGCTTGGTTGTTTCTGAATCCCTTGAAGTATTTGATAAGTGAAGTTTATGAAGCCCTGCAGAAAAATCAAGAAAACGGTGAGAAATGATGTATTGTTGAGTGGTTGGGCAAAGGGTTGCCCCAGCGGAAGAAGAGATTTACAAAGCAGAATGTAAAGCTGCATTGCAGAAGCTGTGATGTGCTACCCAGAGCCTCTTGAGGAATGAAGGATTTCTTCCTCCCACTGGCAAGCTCCCTTGGGATGGCCTGAGTGGAAGACAGCTGCGCAGCAGAAACTCCCCCTTCCAGGACAGCCTGCCTCCAATGACGGACAGACGTGTGCATGCGTATGAAGGCCTGTTCCCTTCGCCTCAGTTCAGTGGAGCTCTGAAGGGTCATCTGTAGTCGTAACATCCCGAGGGGCCGCTGAGGCTGCTGGTGTAAGTGCACCGAGGTGCGTTTCCTCTGTCTGCACAGTCCCTTCCCTTTCCCTGTCCCCAACCCCTCTAACAAACCTCTTTCCGGCAAGCTTATTCCCAGCTAAAGTGCGCTTCCCAGGGAACCTACCCTGAGACAGACATGTTCCCATTTCTGTTTTAAAATACACACATACGTATACACATGCAGGAAAATGTAGGAAAAGACACACCAAAATATTAATATGTAATTAAAAAGAAAAAATGAAAAAATTACCAAAACAAAGAGAAAAGAAAAAATGACAAAAGAACAAATTGATCACAATAATATTTCACTATTCAAAGGTATTTCGAGGTATCTTTTAAATTCACAATTCCTGCCGTATCATATAGCAACTATTTACACAACACACCTGATACATAGAACAATATTGTACCCTCACAGGAAGAAAAGGTAGAAGAAAATTTAAGAGTTCAAGTGGTACTAAAGCTTCAAGCATTTAATAAAAATGAAATACAACGACACGTAAGGATACAGTCGTATTGCAGAACGATGGGGATACATTCTGAGAAATTTGTCATTAGGCAATTTTGTCATGCAATCATGATAGAGTGGACTTACACAAAGCTGGATGCTATAGCCTACCACACCATACCACACTATACCACACGAACCTAGCGTGCCACACTAGGCCGGATGGCACAGCCCACTGCTCCTAGGCTACAAACCTGTACGGCATGCTGTGGTACCAAATACTACAGGCAACTGTAACGCGGTGGTAAGTATTTGGGTATCTGAGCATACCTAAACATAGAAAAGGTAATGCATTGCACTATGATGGTACAGTGGCTATGACACCACTAGGCAACAGGAATTTTTCAACTCCATTATAATCTTACGGGACCACTGCAGGTCACCACTGACAAAAGATTGTCATGTGGCACATGACTGTACATAAGCAGTACCTCTATAGGAAAGATTCTGAGAAAATAATTTTCATAAGGCTCAGACCTTCCTGATACCTCAAACACTTACTTTGAAAAGATTTTTTCCCCTAAAATTCCAAGTGATAATCTACCTATTAGGCAGTTTTATATCACTCTTAAGCCAACATAGCACTCCAAATTTTAACATTTCTGTCACCTGCATATCTTAGTGAAATAAATGGCAAAATTGAGCCTCTCCATGATGTTTGAATGGGAAAGAAAAAAGAAATCAATTCAACGCGGAAGATGGTTGTGGTCCCACGAATGGCCAAACCGCTGAGTGACAACAAGAACCTACAGCTGTTGGAGGTGGGAAGTGTGCTAAAACACAGCTTGTCAGGAAGGGACTGAGGGAAGAGAGGATCAATGAGGAATTCACTGACTGAACCAGAATGCAATCACCCTTTCAAGATAGATGATTTGGGTCACTACTAAAACACAGGTGCATCCTGAAAAATTACAATGTCTTTCTTCTGCAGACAACTCCAGAAACAATCACACCCATTACCACCAGGGCTAAATTTTGAGTGTTTATTAGGTGTCAGACATTCTCTGAGATGGATACTATTATTATCAATGGACATAGTAGCAAAGGGAAAAAAGCCTACAAAAAAGAAAGAAAAAAAAAAAAAAGAAAAGAGATAGTTACATCTTAGAATCAAATTATAACTCTCAGTGAAATCATACTTAAGATCTCAGATCATTCAAACATTACATATATACTTAATGAGAATGTTTTTCTAGGTAAAAATTGCTCCCTTAGCACACCCCAAAGAATAATAAAAAACATTTGGGGAAAAAAGTAAATCTATTAGAATCTAGTTTTATACTACTCTTGATAATTCCACTGTCTCTTATGGTCAAAGAACTGATACATTTAAGACATTTTACCTCCAGTTAAGTTATATTTTACTATTCAGCAAAATGATATCCAGAATACCTAACTCAAACAATAAACTTACCACAATTCATTTGCGACCATCTCATTTAAGCGGGAATTTATCTGAGATAATGACTAACTAACCTTGCTAATATTACAACAGGCTTAAAAATTAAGTTTTGACCCTGGACAGTTGACCGAAAGGACTGCTTGACTCCCATTTCACCTGGCAGTTTTAAATTTGGCCAGCTTTATGAAATCTAAGCATTCAAATCTATCAATTATCTGGTGCTCCGGCTGAAATGAGATTTAACTTTTTCCTTTCAGGCCAATATTTCATCAGCCACCTCCTCACAGGGCATAGTCAAAGTAAAACACACATGGATAGATGATCTGCAACCTTTTTTCCGACCAAAGGTCACCCTTTCCACCTTAAGGTTGGAAAGCCTGGTGATGGGAGGAGCTTTACTGCTGCTCACATAGTTTGTTACCTGAAAATTGGACCTTAACAAATCAATCAATATGTAGCCTTTTGCAATAACTAAAAGCCACAAGGAATATGGCATATAAGCACTCAAATGGTGTCAACTCAGGTAAATGAGCTAATGTCAGGATTTTCTATATAATTTTCTACAATAAATCACAGAACTTCCCTAGTGTCATAAAACAATACACCCCAAACCCAAGATAGTTTATACTGTCCTGGTTTCTTAAGGCATAAAACCTGAAATATGTTTAGCACTAATGTGGAGATGAGCATAAAAAATACATTCATAGATTATATTAGTACTCTGTATATAAACCCACCAGTTTTCAATAGTGTTACAATGCATGTGACTCATGGAAGACATGATAAAAAATGCCCTCTCTCCTATCAATGCCAAGAATGCTAACATTTTTTATCCTGAATTATTATGTGGCTTACTGAAAGGAATTACAGCCTGATACTTGTAAAATCCAAGCCTCAAAAGAAGCTTTAACCGAACGGAATCCTTACCAAAAAATAAGCCTTTAACACAGTACCACCCTCACCACCACAAGGACCACCACCAAAGGAACAGTAAAGGAGCTAATGTATAGTGAGTGCTTACGATGTGCCAGGTACTATTCTGAGGCCTACAAAATCTATTGCAGTTAATATTGACAATAATCATAAAAGGAAGAAGATATTGTCACTATTTTACAGATGAGTGAGGAAGCTGAGACTTAATGAAGTGAAAATCATAATCACTTAGTAGTGGATCAAGAATTTGACCTCAAAGGTTTCACACATTTGGAAAATTAAATAGCTTAAGATTTAAAATTAACTCAAATGTCAAAATTATTAATTAGTAGAAAGAAAAAAAAATACCCATGAAATTTAGGATTACCTAGGGCCTTGAAAAGTTCTTCTCGTACGGCAGAGGTGAATTTTCTGACCAGACATAATGTTGTCACAATAGCAAAAAGCAAATTGTAGGATAATACAATATAGAAATTTCCCAGCCAATTAAACCTTCCAAAGTCTCCAAGTAGATCAAATCTAGTGATTCCTGTTAAAAATAAATAAAACAGCCCTTAATAAAATCAGGTAAAATATTCTGCAAAATATTTTACAAAATAAAATACACATCAGATCAAATTTCATGGACTTTCTCATTTCTGTTATGTGAGATGCTCTAATGAATGAATCCTAGTTTACAACATAAAACTGTTACACAGTGGGACAACCTCAGGCCAGCCCTAACCTACTTCCCACACCCGCCACAGTCACTTGTAAGCGATGAGCAATGAGGTCAGAATGAAATGCCCCTTGTCATTCGATGCTATTTGGGCTTACATTAGAAATGAACCCACTGTGTTGCTCATACAGAAAGGATGGGCGAACACATGTTCTGCTGAGATGGGATGGCTATAACCAATAACAGGAAACAAGACCCCTGATGAAAAAGACATCTAAGCAAGTCCTCACACCTCCCCACGGCTGCCCCTCTGGTGAACTGCTCTCCGTCCCCTCTCTCCATTCAGGTCTCTGCTTAAATGTCACCTCCTTGGAGATGAAACCTCTGATTCCTCCACTTAGAACAGCTGGACCCTCCATGGTCCTCTGTTCTAATTATGATTCTTCGCAGTATACATTACCTGAATTTTTTTTTTCCTTTTTGGCTTATTTATTGCCTGTTTTCCCGACTAGAACATAAATTCTATAAGAATGGGGACTTTGTTTCACTCCTATAATCCCAATGCCCACAATAATGTCTTACACATACTTAATATTTGTTACATAAGTGAATAAATAAATAGGATAATTTCCCTCCATCAAAAAAACGTTAATCTGAATTTAATGCTATAGGCTTGCAGAGTAAAAGGGCAAAGCTGGAAATGCAGTGGGATGGTATTATCTATGCATTCAAGTTACTTAAATTCACCTGTACACATTTTTAAATGTCTTATTTAAAAAAGTAGCTTAAACAGTCATTCTGTTTAATGAGTATGTGTCCCAGGTGCAATACTTATTGGAAAAAATATATGAATGGTAGGATTTCCTGACACTGAGAGATAAGCAAGTCACATCTTTCAGGTGGTCAGGCAGGGGACACTGGGACGGTCGACATTCTTCAGAGAAGAAACTGAAGGGCCACTTGAGGGCCATATAGAATTTAAACTACAAAGAGTTAGAAGAAATAATAACAATTGCCTTTAGGACTGTATAAACAAAATTATGTACTTCATTTTATGGGCGATTTAAGGATCTTATGGGGGATCTCAAGAATAACTTTGACTAAACTCAATTTCACATTATCAACTCACTTTTGAACTTAACTGTCATCCCCACTCCAAAGCAATTCCATCATCTACTACAGATGGCCTCTGCAAGAACAGCTTACAGAGACAACAGAAAAATCTTCCTACAGAAACAGTATAACAAAAACGGGGGATTTCCGAAGTAGCTCTTCTGCAGTCACTTCTACCCAGGGCCAATGTGTTTGAATTTGAAAGACTACAATATACCAAAATATTTTTAAAAGACAGAAGATTAATGAAAACGTACAATAAAATATCTCTGTAAAAAGGTTAAAACCCAGCTACCAGAAGATCACGCAGCATGTGTCATGCATTGCCATGAGGTGATGACAACAACCTGGACTGCGGTTCCTCGGCTAAAATCTTACATAACTTTACTTTGTTAAAAGGAATACATATCTAATTGCGCATCTTATTTTTCAAAGAAGATACCATTTAATTTAGCCTAGAAAGTTATCTGTAAATAAGATATAGTCCAACCAAAACAAGCTTAAGTGGTTTCAGCCCAGAGATCCCAGATAAGTAGTTAATTTGATCTTTGGGGCCAAAGACTCCTTTGAGAATCTGGTGAGAGCTATGGATCTTCTCACAAGAAACACACTCGTATGTAAACATACAATTTTGCATTTATGGAGGAATTCATAGATCCCAGAATAAAAATCTTTGCCCAGCTGCTCCATAAGAGTCTCACCTGCTCCCACAAATTTTTTGTTCATATACTACCATTAGCAAAAACAAAATTTGAGCACGTGTGTCCAATATACATGTATTTATTTATAAACTATATATGTACTATTTACTGATATATACATTATTCACAGATAAAACAAAGATGTTAAAGATTATAACAATAAATATAAATACAAGTTCTAATATTTTCTTCACACAGTCTGATGATTTTGTGAATCCATGGTGGTGCACAAATTCCACTCTGAAAACCACTGGTATGTGGCATGTGGTGATTCAACCAGCCCTGAGCATGGCCTACATCCTATGTTGTGACAGCTATACTACACAGTGAGAGTGAGGGCACGAGGCCAAATGCATTGTCACAATAGGAATGGAAGGTGTGTTATCAACAATGGGGAAAGTGCTTTCACTAGACCTTCTTAGTGGACTCACTTAGTGTCTTGAGAGTCAGGGTCAAGACCAAATACAGAACACCCAGACATCAGACAAAGAACAGCCTCTATCATTACATGTTTTGGTTCCCAGGACATTTCAGGTTGACTTCATAAACTGAAATTCAGGATCCTGTTGCTATAGTGCACTGAAGAACTAGACAAAATATTAGCTCATAGGGACTAGTACTAAAGACACTGTTGTTGCAAATTTAATTCAGTATTTGTAAAAATCTAACTGATATTGACTGACTAAAGGATTACTCTTGCCAACACACAGTTCTTCAATTCTGAAAATATTCTATAAAGACTGGACAGCAAGAAACTTTAAACAATCACTTCTCTAAAATTCTGCCTGACAGGTTTTTGTCATGACAGTAATCAAATTATGTATTGTATTTTTAAAGTTTTAAGTACCAACACTTAAGAAAAAGTAACAATGCTTAAAGCTTTAATTTAGCAACACTATTTTATAAGTGTATGATATTTCATAACCTATATTTCTGTACAAAGGTAAAGGGTATCAAGAAAGCAAATTTTAAAATACTACCAACTATAAGAAAGATTCAATTATAAAATGTTATTGAACTCCCTTAGTCAAATAGCTATTAATAAATGCTTATGCCCATTTGGAAGTTCATTTTGTTAACAGATGAGTAAAACACACACCAAGTAAGAAGGGCAGTGAGGTAAGCGCAGCTAAGCGTAAGGCCACACTGTCTCTGGATCATCTGCAATGATAAAACTTTCTTCATAACAAATATCAACTCTCTCCACTAGGATTCAATTGAAAACGTTGTGTACATAATTTCTTGAATAACGATCTTTTTCTATTTGTACCTATAAAAGAACTAACATACAGAATAAAACCACATTTTAAGAAAGAGCTGGTTTCTTCACCCACAATATAAGTCAATAGAATTTATGTTCTTTAGCCCACCTGAGTCAACTTCCAGCATATTTGTGTTCCTAAAGCAGTAAGGAGTAGTTAAGAGAGAGTTTATAAAGCTTGACACATAAAGGGATTATTAAAGTGACTTTATCAATAAATTATATATGTTGGCATAAGACACAAAACAGCAAGAGAAGAGTGACTCATCTCATACAAATGAACACCTATAAGACTATCAGTGGATTTCTCAGCAAAAACTTTCAAGACCAGGATAAAGTGGGATGATGTATTCAAAGTACTAAAAGAAAAAAAAACTGATAATGAAGATACAGCAAGAGATAAAGAGAGGAACAAAAGAACTTCAAAACATAGGGAAAACAACAAAATGGAAATGGTAAGTCCTTACCTATTAAAAATTACTTTAAATGTAAATGAATTAAACTCCTAATCAAAAGACATAGAGGAGCTGAATAGATTTAAAAAAAAGATCCTGCAATATGCAGTCTAAGAGACTCATTTTATATACAAAAACATACATAGGTTGAAAGAAAAGGATGGAAAAAGATATTTTATGCAAATGGTAACCAACAGAGAACAGGGTTAGCAATAGTTATATTAGACAAAACAGACAATAAAAAAACGTCACAAGAGACAAAGAGGGTCATTATATAATGATTAAAAAGTTCAAATCAACAGGAAGACATAGCAATTATAAATATATTTATACACCCAACATCAAAGGATTTAAATATGTAAGACAAATATTAACCGATCTTAAGGGAGAAATCAACAGCAACACAGTAACATTAAGAGATATCAATACGCACTGTGAGAAATAGATAGAATATCCAGATAGAAAATCAATACGGAAACTACTGACTTGAACACTGTAGAACAAATGGACCTAACAGATACATACATACATTCTTCTCAAGTGTACACAGAACATTCTGCAGAACAGATCACAGGCTGAGGCAGGAGGATCACTTGAGCCCAGGAGTTTGAGGCAGCAGTGAGCTAAGATGACGCCACTGCACTGCAGCCCAGGCAACAGAGTGAGAACCTGCCTCAAAAAATAAAAATAAAAAACCCACAAAGGCTGGTAGGGAAGACATAGAAGTAGACTGCTATAAGGTTCTCATACTAAGTGGTATAATATCCCTTCAAGGTAGACTGTGATAAACTATACTACAAACCTTACCACACTATAAACTCCAACTATTCAGATAACACAGTAAAGAGTTACAGCAAAACACCTGCTTAGATTCTACTTCATGAACACTCTTCTCACAATAGAATATTAAAATAAAATCATATACTCAGTTATCTGCTTTTGATGTTATACAAGTCTGACTCTTTTCACTTTTTTAAAAGGACAATAGGAAGGAAGAGGTAGATGTGAGATGTATCAACAAGATGATACTGAGTACTGCTGTTAGGTGTTGGTGCTGGAAGGCAAAGGCATCTACTGTAACTCTCCAGTTTCTGGTTTGGCCTGTTGGGTAGAAAGTGTCCCAAAGACTGAAAAGGGAAACTACAGAGAGAGAGAGAGAGAGAGAGAGAGAGAGAGAGAGAGAAAGAGAGAGAAAGAATATGAAGGGTTCTGTTTTAGAAACAACCAGTGTGAGATGGCAGTAGGACACCCATCCATAGCACAGAGCTAGATTTCTCTCTTTTTAGCTTAGGATGAGAGGTGGGCTAGAGGTTTGGATTTGGGGGCAAGTGAATGGGTGGAAGCTGAAAAGCAGTAAAAGAGACCGCTAAGGAATGGCCAGAGAAGGAGGAGAAAAAAAGAGGAAGCAGTGACCAAAAATGAAAAAAGAAGAGATTTTTTTTGGTGGAGGGGATTATAAACAATAAATGCCACATAGCAATTAAGATAAAAACAGAGTCCATAGGATTAGGCAGCCAGGAGGGTCATTGATGACCTGTACAGAAAGAGATAATTAAGAGTTTTGGTATGAAATTCATTTTGGATGACTGAGTTCTGATAGAGGAACTGATTTCAAAACCTTTTCTTCTTTTAACTCTCACTGGGCGGCACACCAAGTTAAGAGTTGTCAGAAGGAACAAGAATGCTAACAAAAGAATTAGAAAAAAAGTTAATACTTGGGTGAGAGTTTAAAAATTTACTGAAGTATACACACACACAAACACACACACACATATGCACAGAAAAAGATTTCAAAAGCTATAAACCAAAGAGGTTTCTGGAAACTTGGAAGAAGTGACTGGGATTAAAAATGGTGGTCGCGAGCAACTTTAGCCTGATCTCTAATTTTAATATTCTTTATAAGGACAATTTATTCATGTGCTTGCTTATATAATTAAACATTAATTTAAAAACAATCCTACAAATGAGATAATCTGTTCATCTGTCTCAGAGTTGTGCATGTATACTATTATATTAAAAATCCTCAGCTAGGTTAGGGGTCTTTATTCTTCTTAGTAAAAATAGACCTTTACTATCACTGTCTAGTTTTAATTGTACCATTTTAACTATAACATTTTAAAAATTACTTCTTAAGGTTCCTTCCAGCTAAATGATCCTAACTGGAATTATTTTTACATGAAAAATATATCCGTTATATATCAACAGATGGCTGAGTTTAGACATGTGTAAGCAACGTGACATTTTCTGAGGTAGGATCACATGCCCTGAAACAAGTGCAGCATCAGGAAAACACAGCAAGTACACACTGGGAATATGAGTTTTCAGAGTGTTATTATTAGTTGCTCTCTTAACTGTTTGGACAGTTTGACATAAAACACTTTTAAGAATTTTTTATTCGTAAAAATCCTAAGTAGATATACAAATTTATTGTTCAGATATAAGAACATTAGTAATCAACCAAAAGTTAATTAGTACCACTCATTCATTATTTTCTGTAATATATCTGAACATAAGTCATATACAATTTTTTGGTGAGAAATTTTCAATATGAGGTTTGAAATTTTATCAATATTACAGTAGGGGCATATATTATAATTTATACTTCTGTTTCACATTTGTCATTGCTAAGCATCTGTGAACATATCATTTATTTCCATTTCACAATGAAAAGCAGAGAAGGAAAGCCCAGGGTAAAGGTTAATTGTATATTTGCGAAACCCCAAATAAAGACCTTTCCAAAAAAGACAAGTTTTTAAACAAGGTCTCTTCATCAAGGAACAAAAGAGAATAACCTACTTTCTCTCCTGCAAGATGACAGACTGTATGGGACGCAGATGAGAAATACATGAAAATATTGAAAATAAATTCAAATTGATTTCAAAGGGCAAGTATTTTTGTTTTAATACCGTAAGTATTTAATATATATACATATACATGTATATATTTTTTAAATCTGCATTTAGGCCCTACAAAACTTGCAAGTTACAGAAAGAACTTCCAGGATGAAAAAATGACTACAATAATTTTAAAATAGAAATTAGTAAAAGTATTTCAAAGATTGTTGTTTGCATTTGAGAAAAATTTTGCATTTTGGTTAAAGGCAATTTTTCAAATTAAGAATAACACAAAAAATGTCAGCCTCTCAGTTGTTTCTTGACTAAGCATAATAAAGAGCATATCAGCAATCATATAAAAACTACTTTTACAAAATTCATTGAAACATTTAAAATATTTTATGACAAAAAAGTTTGGGCATCTATAGATAGTTCGATCCTGTTCTATTTTCATTTTGTTTACAAATACCTCCTCTAATCACTTTGAGAGTCTACTAAACTACACAGTAAATTGTTTACTAAAAATATGGACAACAAACTCCTAAAAAATTCTGGATTCTTTAAAACTGAAGTCTAAACAGGCAGCAAAAACAATGTTCTGAGAATTGTATGCCCTGGCATGGCACTACTTTTAAAGGGCTTTAAAGGGTTCTAACAAAAAATTTTAAGTACAGATTCTTAGTGTTTCCTATGGACAATAAAACTATCATCTATATTAATTACATTTGACTAAAAATACATGGTCAGAATTTTCCTCACGACTTAATTCTCTGTAGCAAGAGATAAGCTTATAAAATTTACACAGTAGTGATTTCCCATTTAGTATGATATTTTCCATATTCCAATCTAACAAGCTATTTAAAAGGAATTCTTTAATAAATGTCATACCATACAATGCACTTCAACCTAAAGCTGGGATACATCAACAATAGGAGTTGGCAAATTTTAAAAAAGAAAAGAAAACCATAGAACACTTTCATTTTTGAAGCAAAATATCACCAAATTATTTTATACTAGATTCAATGTATTTTCAATTTACAATTAAAATCATACTCTCCACTAAAAAGCTGGTGAAATAAGAGAAAAATCGCACATCTGCAGGTAAATTATGATTTTCTTGTGACTGCATTTCTCATTTCACTGTAGGTGATGGGACGCTGCCGGGGATCTCACAGGAGCAAATGAGACCACACCAAGGTCAGGATTTCGTTGCGAGAGGCAATGAGAAAGAGTGAAAAATGTCACAGCTTGGAATTCGGTTGTTAAATACAACCCCTATTCTAGTCTTATAAGCTTTTCAGCTAGTAAATCGAAATCCTGTCATACACTAACATAATATTCATGACAATTCTCTATATTTTATCCTCTTAAAATCAAAGACTCAATTCTAAAGGGTTAATAGAGGAATTACAAAGTAACTCTCTAGTTTGCATTTCCCATAATACTAAAGTAAAGCTTTTTCTTTTAGTCTAGAAATTTGCTTTTTTAATACTGTGAAAAGCCTCTATGAATCTGTTTAACGTATTTATTTCTTTTCATCTATTCAATGTCGCTGGGCATAGCGTGTGATGCAGCGCGTGTTGATGTTTCGCAAAGCACCGCATGACTCACTGTACCCTAATGCGCTCCATTAATCCTGTTTGGACAGCTGGGACCAGGAATTTGTTAGCTGCATTTTAATTGTTCCATCTTTCTTTTTTTTCTTTTTATTTATCTCTATGGCAAACTACTCTGGAATCTAATTTGTAGGTCTTCAGAAAGTAAATTTTACCATTAATTTGTTTTCTTTGTATTAAAACTATACTCAGCATGTAATTTTCTTCTATAAAATCAGTTTATATTAACAGTTATCAATTAATCTTAAATAATAGAGTAAATGAGTTTCATAAATGTTAAAATGGTAGGGTGGCTATAATATCACAGAAATTACTTGATGGACAATCATAATACAAATGATAACATTTAGCTTCAAATCATATTACTAAAGTGCATATTTTTCGCATTTTTAAGATTCACACATGACAAACAGATGTCAGAACAATAACAAGTCCTACAAAGCAAACACAAAAGAAATAAGACTATTAAATAAATAAGTTTTGTATTAGCCTGTGGAACAGTAGTCCCTTTTACATTTGCACTTTAATTTCACTTTCTATTAAAACATGAAATTCTTTGCAGGAATTATGAAGATAACTACAAAGTGCGTATTTTCTTGGCACAGCACCTGCATCCCTGATGTCTATGCATCTTGAATAAATAATGGAAACCATATGAGAGCCAAAACGAAAGCAACTCAAAGTTACTAGCAAGCTGTGTTATAAGCAAGCAGCTAAAGCTTAATAATTGAATTTTTCTAATCATTTGTGGACCTTCGAATCAAAACCTAAGTCTAGAGAATCCGACAGAACCGATTAATGGAAATTTTTGTCTGAAATAATATTTAGCCAAGAACTGAGAATACAGTCTACAATAGCATTTTATAAAAGACTGAAGGCCAAATGAAGACTTTGTCAACTGTTTCAGTGATTAAGTGGAAACCTGTCTTACTATTAAAAGATGATCAGAGTTCTCTGTAAACTGAAAATTTAAGCAAACAGCATGAATGAATGACAGGCAAGAAGCTAAAGGACTAAAGCGCGTCCTTTGAGTCAGCGTGCTCTCAGAGATCGCACAGCTATCAACGACTTGGTGGACACAAAGCAGCTTAAAATAAGTTTACAAATTTTTAGTTTTTTAAATCACACTAAACTGTAAATTTTAAAAAATACTTTATATAAGAAAAATTGGTTTAACATTTTCAGCATTAAATATTTTCATTTAAAAAAAAATCACAGTTTCCTCACTAGAGGACTCAAAAGCCTAACTTGTGAAAGTAAAAAAAAAAAAAAAAAAAACCAGTCAGTTCATTGTTTGGAGCAGGAATGTTTTTAAGTGTTTAAAAAATAAATTATCTTTACTTGATACAAGTACTTGTCTTGGTATGGCCCTGTACATAAATGAAGTATAAAAGTAAAGGTATAAAATGACGTGGGAAGAAACATTATAGTTCAAAGGTGATCTTTATGAAAAAGTTTAGAAACTAAAAATTAACGAAAGAGTTTAGTAAGGATATCTTTTAAAAAAAATATGGATTTTAAGTGAAAATTTCTCTTTCACGCTTACCCAGTGTTCTTGACATCACAGGCAGAGCGGAGCTCAAGACCAAGATTGACACACAATTCCCAATGATCTGTTATGAGAAATCAGGAAGAATACTGGGCACACAGCAGGAGACAATAAAACCTAGTAACGTTCTGGGAAATTACTGTACATTGTAGTCACCTACTGTACTCCACTAACTTTTCAATGATATTTACTATTCGATATAGAATTTTAAAAGAATAATAAACTTTTTCTACAAATATTTAAAGTTATATCTGTAAGCTCCAGAAGATATTTACAGTACTTGGCACAAATATAAAGTTACAGAACCCTTAAATTACTTTATACCTAGATAATATATTTTATATTATTGATTGTGGTTGCCAATTTCAAAAAGCTTTGCCTGTCAAGTAAAAAAGAATTAACACATTTAATATTTCTGAATATATTTTTAAAGCTAGATTATTGCTCAAGATCTCTTATATAATATCTACTTCTAATATCTTTAAATATTATGAGATTTAATTTAAAAAATGCCAAAACATCTAGCAATTCATTTTCAGTGTATTCTACACTTATTCTTTAATATTAAATAAGAGGAGTTGAAAACACTGTTAATTTTTATGGTCACTTAAACCAGATACTAAATATCTCAACTACTTACTGACTTTAAAGAAGTCGTAGCAATATATATATGTGTGTGTATGTAAATATATATATGAAATAAGTTTTCCCCTTTAAATAGGCTAAAGATATAGAATATATAATAAAAAGAAAACAAGCCAGCAGTTCTTATTAGTTATTCCCCTTTGTCAGCCTATGGGAATATTTTACAAAAGATTCAGTCACTATATAAGGCAACAGCCTTTATTATTCTGAAGCCAATGACATAGTGTAGAAAGTCAAATTAACCTCAGGCTACAAAATGTTTCTGAATAGAACTCTTCTGTCTTACTTTAATTATTCAAATTTTAAATACTTTGTCTCTACTACTTGTAGCAACTAAGTTCTTCAGATTTCAAACAAGCTCCTTGAAGTACAGTGAGCACAATCAAAGTTACTCATTAGCAATACGTTTTCTTTAGAAGAAAAAGAGTCCTTTCAGGAGCCTTCTATAGCTAGTTAACAAGCTCTGCAGTTCTATGCATTTACAAGTGAATGGACGACATCCAAATTAAACAGAACACATCCTTTTCCCACTCACTCAGCATTTTGAAAATCTACCAGTTTGTGTTTATGCAGCTTACAAACAAATACCTATCACTGCAAAGGAACCATTCAGGGCAATTACTAAATGAAACAGTCCATTTGTCTTGGGAGGAAAAAGAGAGGCCGTAGTCACCTAAGAATCTGTCTTACCTTTGTCATAGTTGTGTCATCCTTCTTGGGAGTAAAGTTTCCAAAAAATCGAAGACTATAGAAACCGACAACAGAGGACACCATCAGATAGCTGTGAGAATCAAGGAAAAAAACCCTCCAAAAGAATGCAAGTTTCCTTAAGTTCTCAGCAGTCTCCAGAAAGTCTTAAGGCCCATAGGAAAACAATACAAAAAGCCACTTTAAGTGCTCAAGGAAGACTAACCTGTTGTTTTCTCTTCTAGACAAGTGTCTTAGCAAATTACCACTGCCCCAGAAAATTAGACAGAAAACTTGTTAACAGACAGACCGGTCCATTAAAGAAAGGATACAAAATCAAAATGATTTCAAGTGCAGCTCCCACAAAACCAAAAGTAGAAAGAGAGGCATTTCCTATTCCAGGCCCCTGGGGGGAAAAAACACTTTTCAGAACTCAGTGACATCTTTATATTTGGTTTCCCTAAAATTGTTGTTTCATAAATATAAGACAGTTGAAATTAGGAATGTTTAATACCTGGAAATAACATCTAGACTTTCAAAGCCCAACAAAATATGACATTAGACTGATTTCATCAACAAATACAGCCACCATGTTAACAATTTT
>RJWJ010008220.1:0-54268 GCA_004363605.1 Indri indri | reverse complement strand
GTGTGCCTATCATCCAAATAGTGTCATTGTACACATTAGGTAAGTTTTTGGCCCTCCCCTTCTCCCCCTCCCCACTGGTTGATTTCTACTGAGTTTTACTTCCCTCTATGCATATGTGTGCTCGTCAGTTAGTTCCAATTTAATAGTGAATACATGTGGTATTTGTTTCTCCATTCTTTTTTTTTAAATTTATTTCAGGATATTATAGGGGTACAGATGTTTAGGTTACGTATGTTGCCCTTACCCCCTCTTCCCCCCAAGTCCGAGTTTCAAGTGCATCCGTGCCTCGGATGGTGCACATCGCACTCTTTGTGTATGCATATACCTGTCCCCTCCTACCCCTGCCCCCTCCCCCCTGCCCGACATCCAATAGATGTTATTCTTATATGTGCACTTATGTGTTGATCAGTTAATACCAATTTGATGGTGAGTACATGTGGTGCTTGTTTTTCCATTTTTGGGATACTTCACTTGGGAGAATGGTTTCCAGCTCCATCCAGATTGTTTCAAAAGGTATTAATTCATCTTTCTGTGGCTAAGTAGTACTCCATGGTATACATATATCACATTTTATTAATCCACTCATGAACTGACAGGCACTTGGGTTGATTCCACATCTTTGCAATTGTGAATTGTGCTGCAGTAAACATTCAAGTGCAGGTGTCTTTTGATGAAAAGTCTTCTTTTCCTTTGGGTAAATACCCAATAGTGGGATTGCTGGATTGAATGGTAGGTCAACTTCTGGTTTTTTGAGGAATCTTCATACTGTTTTCCATAGGAATTTTATTAATTTGTAGTCCCACCAACAGTGCATAAGTGTTCCTTTCTGTCTGCATCCACCAACAGAACCAAACCCAAAAACCAAACACCAGCATCTATCGTTTTTGGACTTTTTAATAAAAGCCATTGTAAGTGGGGTAAGGAGATATCTCATTGTGGTTTTAATTTGCATTTCCCTGATGATTAATGATGTGAACATTTTTTCATATGCTTATTGGCCATTTGGCTTTCTTCTTTTCAGAAGTTTCCGTTCATGTCTTTTAGCCACTTGTTAATAGGGTTGTTTGTTTTTTCTTTCTGATTTGCTTAAGTTCTTTGTAAATTCTGGATATTAGCCCTTGATTGGATGTGTAGCTTGAAAATAATTTCTGCCATTCTGTAGGTTGTCTGTTTGCTCTGTTGGTTGTTCCTTGGCTGTACAGAAGCTTTTTAGTTTAATGAAATCCCATTTATTAATTTTTGTTGTTGCTGTGATTGCCATTGAGGTCTTAGTCATAAATTCTTTGCCTAGGCCGATGTCTAGAAGAGTTTTTTCCTACATTTTCCTCTAGAATTCTTAAAGTTTCATGTCTTAGATTTAAGTCTTTTATCTATCTTGAATTAATTTTTGTGTATGGTTAGAGGTAGCAGTCCCGTTTCATTCTTTTTCATGTGACTATCCAATTTTTCCAGCATCATTTATTGAACAGGCCTCTTTTCCCCCCACGCACATTGTTGTCAGCTTTGTTGAAGATCAGTTGGTTGTAGGTAGATGGTTTTATATATGGGTTCTCTGTTCCATTGGTCTATGTCTCTATTTCTGTGCCAATACCATGCTGTTTGGGTTACTATAGCCTCGTAGTGTAGTTTGAAGTCTGGTAATGTGATGCCTCCAGATTTATCCTTTTTGCTTAAGATTTCTTTGGATATTCAGGCTCTTTTCTGGTTCTAAACAAAGCATAAAATTATTTTTCCTAGATATGATTTCTAGACTTTGGTAACTTGATGGGGTTGCATTGAATTTGTAAATTGCTTTGGATAGTATGGACATTTTAACAATGTTGATTCTATCTATCCATGAGCATGATATGCTTTTACGTTTGTTTGTGTCCTCTGCAATTTCTTTCCTCATAGTTCTCCTTGCATAGATCTTTCACCTCCTTGGTTAAGTATATTCAGAGGTATTTTATTTTCTTTGAAGCTACTGTGAATGGTATTGAGTCTTTGATTTGACTGTTATTGGTATATAGAAACACTACTGATTTATGTACATTTATTTTGTATCCTGAGACTTTGCTGAATTTATTTATCAATTTCAGGAGACTCTTGGTAGAATCTTAGGGGTTTTCTAGATACCAGATCATATCATTAGTGAAGAGTGATAGTTTTACCTCCTCTTTCCTGATTTGTATACACTTTATTTCATTCTCTTGTCTGATTGCTCTGGCTAAGACTTCCAGCACTGTGTTGAAGTGGTGACAGTGGGCATCTTTGTCTTGTTCCAGTTCTTAGGGGACATGCTTTCAACTTTTACCCCTTCGGTATGATGTTGGCTGTGGGTTTGTCATGTATGGTATTTATAATTTTGAAGTGTGTTCCTTCTATGCCTAGTTTGTGGAGGGTTTTTATCATGAAAGTGTGCTGGATTTTGTTGACTGCTTTTTCTGCATCTATTGAGATAATCATATTTTTTTTTTTGCTTCTGCTTATGTGGTTATTCCCATTTATTGATATATGTATGTTTAACTATCCTTGCATCCCTGGAATGGAGCCTACTTGGTCCTGGTACATTATTTTTTTAATGTGCTGTTGAATGAATTCAGTTTGCTAGAATTTTACTGAGGATTTTTTCATCTATATTCATATAAGATATTGGTCCGTAGTTTTCTTTGCTTTATTGTGTCCTTTCCTTGCTTTGGTATCAAGGTGATACTGGCTTCATGGAATTAGTTGGGGGAGGATTCCCTCCTCAATATTATGGAATAATTTCTATATTATGGGTACCAGGTCTTCTTTGTAGGTCTGATAGAATTTAGCTGTAAATCCATCTGGTCCAGGGCTTTTTATTTTTGTTGGAAGGTTTTTTATTACTGTTTTGATCTCACTGTTCATTACTGGTCTGTTCAGGAGTTCTGTTTCTTCCTCATTGAGTCTTGGGAGGTTGTGTGTTTCCAGGAACTTGTCTATTTCCTCTATGTTCTCTAGTTATATGCATAGAGATTTACGTAGTATTCACGGATGATATTTTGTATTTCTGTGGTATTAGTTGTAATGTCACCTTTTTCATTTCTTCTTGAGCTCATTTTTGTCCTTTCTCTTCTGTTCTTGGTTAATCTAGCAAGAGGTCTGTTGCTTTTGTTTATTTTTTCAAAGAACCAACTTTTGCTTCATTAATCCTTTTGTATTTTTTTCCAATTCATTTAATCCTGCTCTGACCTTTGTTATTTCTTTTCTTCTGCTAGCTTTGGGTTGGTTTATTCTTCCTTTTTTAGTTCCTTGAGGTTTGACATCAGGTTAATTTGTGATCTTTCTTTTTGATGTAGGCATTTAAGGCTATGAATTTTCCCCTGAGGAATGCTTTTGCTGTGTCCCATAGATTTTGATACCTTGCATCCCCTTTGTCACTCAGTTCAAAGAATTTTTTTATTTCTATCTTAATTTCATTCTTGACTCAATAATCATTCAGCAGCAAGTTGTTTAATTTCCATGACTTTTGTAGGTTTGAGTGTTTCTTTTGTGATTGATTTCTAGTTTTATTCCACTGTGGTCTGAGAAGGCACATGGTGTGATTTCAGTTTTTTTAATTTGTTGAGACCTGTTGTGTGGCCTAAGATATAATCAATCCTGGAGAGTGTCCTTTGTGCTGATGAGAAGAATGTATATTCAGTAGTTTTGGGGTAGAATGTTCTGCAAATGTCTGTTAGGTCCATTTGATTTAGAATTTTGTTTATGTCCATTGTTTCTTTATTTATTTTCTGCTTTGATGATTTTTTGAGCTCTGACTGGGGGGTTTTGAGGTCCCAACCATGTATTTTGATTAATTAATTTGCACTAAGGCATTAATACCTGTGATTAATCAAGACCCCTGGGATTTTAAGTGTCAGAAACCTAGAGAAATTGGTTTAATAAGAAGGAAATGGCTTGGCTTATATAACACAAGTGTTCTGGTAAGGCCAAAACTGGGTTTCCAGAAGATGTCAAGTGTTTGCTTTTCCTTCACAAGGAAGGCTCTGCTTTTCTCAGTGTGGCTTCATTCTTAGGCAAGTTGCCTACAAATGGTCCAAAAAGCTTTAATGGCGCCACACTTATATACTACCATCTTAGCATCCCAAGAGAAATAGAGAAATTTTTCTGGCATAAGTCCTAGATAAGGCTCTCATTAGTTAAACCTGAGTTTTGAATCATGTGCCTACTTTCATTGTGAGGAGAAGGTTACAGAGCTGTGATTGCCTAGAACTAGGTCAGATGCCCACTACTGGAACCAGGGGTGATGGTCAGTCTCACTCAAACCATGGACTAAGAGTGGGAAAAAGGTGGTTCCCAAGAGGTAAACAGGTTTCTGTTTTCAAAAGAAAGGGATATGGATACTGAGCTAGTGTGTGTGCACCCACTCATAGATCAACCGCATACAACCCACCACAGCTGACAACAGTTTAAGGCATTGTATACCTGATAGCATTGGCCTCTTGTGAAGGACTGTCTATCCTGTAGTGAGATAACATGGAAATTTTGTTTACCATGAAAAGGCCAGGGAGGGGGTTAGAGAAAGTGGAGATTTTAGATTTCAGGGTTCTTCAGGCTCCCCCAAATCATAACACAAAGTAACTATCTACTTTTCAGCATAGCATGAAGTACTCTACTTATAAATTCTATCCTGATAGTGACTGGAGAAATCAACCTGAGATGAAAAGGTTTCCACTCATGAACCACATGTGGACAGTTGAAAGCTAATGTTGATTAATCGTCTTCTCAATTTTGCATCCTAATTTGGTCTACCTCTTTTTTCTTTTCTTTTCTTTTCTCTTCCTCCTCCTCCTCCTTCTTCTTCCTTCTTCTTTATTTTTCTTCTTCTTCCTTCTTCCTTCCTCCTTCTTCTTTTCTTTTTCTTCTTTTTTTTTTTTTTTTGAGACAGAATCTTACTCTGTTGCCCAGGATAGAGTGCATTGGCATCATGATAGCTCACTGCAACCCTCAACTCTTGGGCTTAAGCAATCCTCCTGCCTCAGCCTCCTGAGTAGGTAGGACGATAGGCATGTGCCACCATGCCCAGCTAGTAGCTAGTTTTTAAATTTTTTGTAGAGACAAGGTCTCACTATATTGCCCAGGATGTTCTTGAACTTCTGGCCTCAAGCAATCCTCCCACTTCAGCCTCCCAAAGTGCTAGGATTACAGGCGTGAGCCACCACACCCAGTCAGTCTACCTCTTTTCTTATCATGTATTGCTTACCTTTCTCATGAGTATAACCAATGTCTTATAATCCCAAGTAAAGTAGTGAACATCAGACAGGAAATTATAATTTTGTGTGTATTCTTTATCTTCTTTTCATGGCCTGTTTGTGTGGTGTTCATGTGCCTGAAGAAAACTCTGGGCTTGTTTGTTAAGAATGAAGTGCTTGCATTCTCTTACCCAGATGCAGTGTGGTGATGGGGTACAGTGGGCACATATTAGAAGGTGGTAAGTAGTAATTATAGGGGGTGAGGAGTAATTAAAAGGCAGCATTGCCCAATACAATGGGGCTAACACAGTTTTTCTGGACTGAATTGAATGGAATTTTTGCCTAAGGTCTTTTAGAAATCATTTTCAGATCTGTTTTAATTCCTAATGTTCTCTTATATGATTTCTGACTCATTTGCTTAATGGTTTCATTTGTGTTCAAAAAAGCAACACCAAACCTTCATTATTTACTTTCCCTGATGATTTTCAAATACCACAGAATTCTATAAAGCCATCAGGGAGACCGAGCGGGCCAACATTAAACATTCATTTTCATTACTTTGGCGAAGAATTCTTGAGATAATTTGGCACAGAGGAACCAGTGCAGGTCTCTAATAGCTGTACCTAGTGCTAATTACTCACTTTCACAAAATCTCTTGCCTGATAACAATTAGTAGAAATATACAGAGATATCTAAATACTTCAAATATATTGGAGAGATCTTTGGAAAATATCTCAAAACATTTAGAAACATCAGAAGTTTGAAAAACCGAGTATTCTCACATATAAGCATGGGAGTGGGGAAGGGACTATAGTTTGTTTTTTTCTCACCATTGTATCACTGGCTCCTAGCATAGTGATTATGGAGAGAAGGTTCTCAGCTAAGTATGTGATGAATCTATGACTTTGTCTTTCCATTGATTCTTGAATATCCACAGCTTTAAATGTTATTAGAGCAGGTAAAACAGGGTGATATATTTTGCATTGTCACATCTATGAATCCAACAGCATGTGATTTCTCTCTCTCTCTCTCTCACTTTCTTCCTTTCTTCCCTTCCTCCTTCCTTTCTCCCTAGACCCTATCTTACTTCCCTCCCTTCCTTTCCCCCACAGTATTTAATGAATTTCTACTCTGTGTCAATGTTATGATATAGAGGTGAATAAGGCTTAGCCCTTGCCCTCAAAGAGTTTACAGTTTTATGAGAGGATACATGCACATAAGTGGGCAATTTCAATACAGTATGATAGAGGAAGTACACAGTACCTATATGCCATTTGAGAAGGAGAGCACTTAAACTCAGGGAATCAGGAAGGGCTTCTCAGAGGCAGTGCCATCTAATCTGAATTTTGAAGTACAAGTCAAGTTAGCCAGACCTAGTTTTCTGCCTAAGTGGGCCAGATGGGAAGAGCCTGGGCCTTGATTTAATTTCCCTACTAGAGCGAGACAGGTGTTGGTGGCCACTCCCAGCTTCGGATGTTCAAATAGAGTCCACTCCAGTGGTCATAACATGGTAGCCAAAGGGTTCGGCCATAGAGTTTATAGTTAAGAGAAGCTTCCAGACCCTGACTAGCAAGAGAGGAGATAGTAGTACTAGAAGTCTGTCGAACCTTAGGAGAGACACTTGTACAAATAGGTCAGGTAGAATTTTAATGCTCAGAGATCATGGTGGTACAGCCTCAGCCTGCAGAGGGCCTGGGGCCTCAGCCTTGTGTACACAGTCCAGTCCAGGAACCAGGCAGATTGCCCAGCTGTTGCATGTGCCTGTACTCAGTGGGAGTCACCACTGACACACCTTCTAGGGAGCCTCAATTGAGCTACTCTAGGAGGTGTTTTTTCCTTCCCCCTTGTTACCAAACCCCACAGAAGCTAACTTTGCTTCTGAGAAATTCTTTAGGTCTAATGCTCACCAGATTGTAGTGTCAGCCTTCCTTATGAGTTCCTCTTATGCTGTGCTAGTCAGGCACTGTGCTAGGCACAGGGGATATAGAGATAAAAGGGCCTGGTTTTTTTCTTTTAACTAAACTACCAAGCTTGTGTACTTTTTGAAATTATTTTTGGCACTCTTAAGATTTTGTTTTGCCCAGATAATACATGACAACTTCCCTTTTTTACATAAGTTATACAATACAGAAATCTAAAGATGAAAACATTGGTGTTTTTCTTCTTCCCCTAATTCTACTAATAGCTTCTTTAACTAGTATTAACCACTAACCTTTTCTTGAGTATCTTTTTAGTCTATTTTCTATGCTCACATATCCAGATATAATTGTATCAGTTGGGATCCCAGTAGGAAACAGATGGTCCATTCAAATTAGGGTAATTTAAGTTTAATAAAGGGACTA
This sequence comes from Indri indri, assembly GCA_004363605.1. Taxonomy (NCBI): domain Eukaryota; kingdom Metazoa; phylum Chordata; class Mammalia; order Primates; family Indriidae; genus Indri; species Indri indri. The sequence goes on along the minus strand of RJWJ010008220.1, from coordinate 46,731 downwards.
TTTACATGGTATGGGGAAGGTGTAGGGAAAGGCTAAGGGATCATGTTTACTACCTTTAGTCCTGACGGGACACAGCAAGGGAGTGGTCATAGAAACCTGGACACAGCGTGCTGCAGAAGGGGCCCTCTGATAGGCACCGAGACCTTTGGTGGAAGGATACATCTAGTCCTTAGAGACCTCAGGGAGGTGTCTGGGAATAAACACACTCCTTTCACTCCCCCGCTGAGGCTCCCGCATTGACTAAGCCCTACAGGAAGCCAGGGAACAAGCAAACCTAGTGCTGCAGTCCATAGAGGTCAACCTCCTCAGCCAGGCAGCAGAGTGGAGAAGGGTGGGGAATGGGTTGGCAGGGCAAGTAGTACACACACTTACATATCATATAGTTTTATGAGTTTTTGCTTTCTTTGCCTACTTGGGACAAAAATGAGATTGTTACTGTGGTATTTTTCTACAACTTGTTTATTTGTTAACCTCAACAATTTGTTCTTGAAATCTTTTTGCATCGGTATATATTTTAATATATGGATCTAATTTATTTATTTTATTCTTTGGCTGCATAGTATTTCATTATACAATAGATCAGAATTTTTAAAAATTTTGTATGTGTAGTTGTTGATATATGCAACAGAACATGTACCACCTATGTGAGTTATAAAGCCTAGCAATAAAATGATCTGTAAATTTATCTCTCACCCTAAGATCACTAATACCATTTGATCCTCCCTTCAGCTCTTCTCCTGTATAGGCTTCCTGTGCCCTCTCACCCTGCAAATGCTAGTCTGAACTTTTTTGTGTGTTAATTCCCTTATGTTTTTAGAAATAGTTTTTCCATATACGTAGGTATCTCTAAACAATATATTACATAGTTTTACTTTTTTTAAAGCTTTACAAAGTTGCTGTTTTAATTGTACATAGTCTTATACAGTTTGCTTTTTTTTAAAACATAGCATCCATATTGCTGTGCAGCTGTGATTCATTTATTTTCATAGCTTCTAATACTCCGTCGTGTGAATATGCCACAACTTACCTCCCCATTGGACTGTTGATGGACTTTTGGGTCATTTCCAGTTTTTGCTGTTTCAAACAATGCTGCTTATGAACATTTTTGTCCATGTCTCCTGGAACATACATGCAAGAGTTGCTCTAGGGCATAGACCTAGGAGTGGAATTCTTGGGTCATGGGGTTTATACATATTTGGCTTTGCTAGGTAATACCAAATTGTTTTCAATGAGATTGTGCCAATTTACATTCCCACCAGAAGTATGTAAGAGTTCTGGTCATTCCTTGCCTTCCTTAATGCTTGGTATTTTCAGACATATTAATTTTTTACTACTAATATTCTTTTCATGGATACCAAGCAAAAATCTTAATGAGAGTCTGACCCTGTTATCATGACTCTGTTATCATAATAAATATTTTTAACCTGGCTATCCTAAAAAATGAGTTACACTTTTCTCTGTAAAAGTTGTTTTCCCTTTCCTGTCTTATTTTATTTGCCTCATTGTTCTCTGAAGTTTATATCATCTACTAACTGTGACACATTCTAAATATATTTAAAGGTAGTTAATACATTGAAAACAAATCTGCCAAGTGGGTCATTCAGTTCTTTCCAACTCTAAAATTAATGTGATTCTGACAGGGCTTCACATGCACACTATGGCTCATAAAACTGAAGGTTAGGGTTGGGCCCATATGGAGAAGGTAGCTCACAAAGAGGAAAGAGAAAGCCAACAGTTCTCCATGGTCCCTTCTCACCAAACTCCAGACCACCTAGACTTTCACAGCAAACTGGACTGTGTGCTCTTTGAAAGGAATTGTGCCTCTCTCCATCTTGTTCTCCCTCCCTCTCCTCATCCTCCTCTCCCTCCATTCTCTCTTTCTTTCCTTCTTTTATGTATTCATTTGCTAACCAGCTAAAATCCTCATGGAGAAGACAAGTGAATTATTACTGTGTAGCCTGCATATGAAATGACAAGAAATGGACAGATGGCTTCTGAAGTGCAGAGAAGGAAACTTGACCTCTATATTTCCTGAGTCTGCCTCAGTTCTGAGATGGGGTAGGCTCTACTGAGTATTTGCTAAGTGAATGAATGAATCAATACTATAAAAGCTTTCAGTTCTTTACTCATTATAGTTTAGGAAGAGCTACATGGAGTTGAATTCTTATCAACTAGTCCATCTTCTGTTACTGGAGTTAGTCTTTTTTGGCAACTTAATACTCAGAATACCTTATATCTGTGGTCCCCAACCCCTGGGCTGCTCATCACTGCCTGAGCGACCCCCTGCTCCCCCGCCCCCCATGGAAAAATGTAAAAATTGTCTTCCACGAAACTTAGGAACTGGGCTGCACAGCAGGGGGTGAGGGGCAGGGGAGCAAGTGAAGCTGCATCTGTATTTACAGCCACTCCCCATCACTTGCATCACTGCCTGAGCTCCGCCTACCCGCTTCCTCTCCCACCATCCATGGAAAAATTGTCTTCCATGAAACCAGTCCCTGGTACCAAAAAGGTTGGGGACTGCCACCTTGATCTCTTGATTGATTCTTTCAGGAGATATCAAACATTCTATCAATTTATTTTACGTTTTAAAAATATCTTTTGCATTCTTTCAAGCACTCCATCTTCTTTCCCCAAATCTTGAGAACTGACATCAGCTCCTTAAAATGAGCCAGCATGCTTTTTCCCCCTTCCATACAACTAAGAGCTTGTAATCACCCGGTGTTTCTCTGACCTAGAAAAGCTGAGAAATTCTCATTAATGAAAACATGGGGACTGAAGAAATTGCTCTCAGCCCTCTCCCATAGAAGCATGTCTGGCACTTGGTAATTAGCTGGATGAAATGTGGATAATGGATGGAGTGCCCTGGTGCTGCTGCTGCTGCTGCTGCTGATAGGGTTATATAACTTTGAAATCAGGAAACAGATTCAGTGGGGTTGGGGAGAATTGCTTTTAACAAGCTGCTGGGATTGGCTGAACTTGTGCTGGCCTTGCACTCTTACTATTATAATCTTGATGTCTTTCTCATTTGTAAACTTTATTTGCATGTCAGAGCTCAGCTGATTTTGCCGGGGTCCCTAGTTTCTTTAATCTTTTGTCCTGGTTGGTTTGGATGTAAATCAGCTTCAGACTTTCAGCTGCCCATGTATTGCCCCAGTTCACATTCTGTAAAGAGTTCTTTCTTTGTAGGCTCCTGTCCAAAGCATGGCAGTTTGTATTAAAACTGGACAATGTGGTTGCTATTAGTAGTAATGAGTTGTTATCAAATGTCAGTATGAAGTTGAGTAGATGGAGCAAGGAGATGGCTCGGGACTGAGTGTGTCCCAGCGAACATGCTGTGGGACCCTGGAGAATTTGCCAAGCCACTCCAGGTTTCCTATTCCACTCCTGCCAGAGGTGATGTTTTCATTTCCTCCTTGGGATGTCATGAGCATTACTGAGAACCATGATTTCAAAACGATTAGAATGAAAGTTTATAATTTTATTCTGTGCCCCTCACAGGAATTGGCTAAGCACAATTTTCACATCTTTACGTACATTATGCATCATTAAGTCCTCTTTTCATGCCTATGAATCAAATGTAATCATTTTTATTTTTTTTAATATAAGAATGCAAGAAAACCGAACTGAGAGAATAAGATCAAGGCAGAAAACACAGAATGAGGGAGGTGTTTAACCATTGAAGCTGCTACTGAAATATTGAATCTCTTTAATTTTAATATATGTGCTAGAATATTTACCCTTATCCTTTCTCCTCTTCCTTTTCTCTAGAGAAGATTAATTTATTTGACAATATCTAAATAAGTGAGAGGCGTATATACTCATTCTTAATTCAGAGAAACAATGTGACTACTTTTGTTAGCAGAACCTGAAATAGCATTGTCCTTCCAAAGACTGCTTAACTTGATTTCACAAGTTAACCACAAAAAGCAATTACTTGATACATTTTGCCATATTTCATTCCCTTTTTTCATCCGTATAAGGTGGGGATTGAGTTGGGTTTTTGTAAACCCCACAGTTGATTTTTAAATGGGAATTTTATAATCTTGCCCCATGTCATGTTAAAGAAGGAATCCTACAGAGGCAGTGTTCTTGGAGCCACGTTATCAGGGTGGCCAGGTCCACCCAGTTGCCTCCTGTGGTCCCAGCACGATTTGTAGAGTTGGGTTCTCTAAGGCTTGGTGCAGGGACCAAGCATATGTAAAAAGGGACCACTGCTGTATAAAAGAGGAGAGCTAGAGGTCAAACAGCCTACGGCTCCTCTAGCTGACACAGAAGATCCGTTGTCAACAGCACAGGTATGTGGCTCAGTCCCATGACCTGAGTGGAATTTCTAGAACAGTTCTGGAAATACAGCATGCATTGGAATCATCTGGGTGCTTGATAAAAATGTAGAGTCCTAAAAAGGCAAAGAACAAAAACAAATAAACAACAACAACAACAAAAACCCCATAAAACCAAAGCAACAACAACAAAAACCATGCAGATTCCTTTTTGGGACCCATGTTCAGATTCTGATTCAGTACATCTGGGGTGGGACCCAGGAATCTGCATTTGTGCAGATGTCACAGATGACTCTGATGCTGAGGGCCACACTTGGGGAAACACCAGTCTAGTGCCTCTTGTGATCTCTGCCCTTTGGCTCTTTGCCTTTGGTTCAGGACGTAACTTTAAATATGACTCTTTTAATGTCACTACTTGGAGCTGGAGCCAGGAATTCCTGTGCTGTACTTCTGTAGAATGTGGTTGAACTCTTTGAGAGGACTTTAGGTACATTATTTATTGGAGATATGGCTTTCTAGAAGGCTCCCATTGGACCCAAGCAATGTCCAGTGGCTTGAATGACAGAAAGCTGGAGTCAGCAGCTAGCCTGCCAGACCTATGCAGATCCTCTTCCCTTGGAAAGCCCTCTTGCACTCCAACAGAAAAAAATAGATAATCTCAGGCTAGAATTTTAATTAGAGAAGCTGAATGACCTGCAAGTAAATTACCAAGAATTTGAGTATTGGATAAGATCAATGGAACAGAATAGAGAGCCCTGAGGCACATGTGTGTATGTGTGTACAAAATAATTGTTTATATTATAAAGATCCTATGTATTATTTCCCCTGTATATCATGGTGGGTCCTATTTTCATACAATCTATAGTCACCACTGAAATAATAAAAATAATACAAATCATTTATAATTGACTACCACAGGTCAGGCCTTATTCTATATGATTTGTATATATTCTGCTAATCCTCATAATAACCAGCACTTTAAGTATTATTATTATTCTCCTTATATAGATAAGAAACCAAGGCACAGGAGAGTTAAGTAAGTTGCATAATGTTGCACAGTGAGGAAATAGCAGCCCGGCCCTCTTGGTTTGTGCAAGTTAAAATGAAATCAATCATTGAAAAAACTAGGAATCTGAAGAAACCTCCATTTTCAAAAGAGTAAGGAGATAAATACATGAAGAGCGTTGTAGGGACACAGCACAAGCACTTGTGAGAAGTGTTGTAGCTTTTTTTCTTTGGAGTTTTTCAGAAATGTATCGAGGTGTAGCAGCTGTAGCCTCTAATGTGTATTGGGGTTAATTCCAGGACTTTCATTGTCACTCAGGATTTGACAATGTAATAGTTATTTGTGTTACTAAACCTTTCAGGCTGGAAGGTTTTGTACATTAGCAGCTGTTAAAGATTTTATTGCAAAAGTTACTGTCATTATTATGGAAGCTCTAATTTGACCCACATTGATCATAATATGTTTCTGGCATGGTCAAGGAATTGTTTCCTGATTCAAGTACTTTATAAAGCATGTTGAGAGGCTAGCTTCAGTCTCTCTGGTGTTACACAGCCCTTCTGTTAGTCCTGGTAGAATCCCTTTTGAGGATTATTATTTTATTTCATTTCATTTTTAGTAGTCTAAAAGAACAAGTAAGACAATTGACATTGTATAGTACTGAATTCCAGAGTCCTGTCTATGATCAAAATATTCCCTGGCCCACCAGCCAAAAGTGAAAGGTGGGTCCCATTACAATTCACGCCCAGTTTGCATCCTATAAATCTGGCTTGCAGAGTGGCAGTTCTCTAAGCCTCCCTGCAAAGCCCCTCCATGCAGTTCTTGGAGTTCCCAGAGGTGTCTCTCATGTGCTACGTCCCACATTTGTTAGTGATCATCTGTCTACTTCTGTTACTTTGTTAGTGTATCCTGATATAATAAAAGTTTGAATATATAATAAATGTTAGGAAGGAACAGAGTTCTGTGTTTTACCATTTCTTTCTGAAAAGTAGTTTTGTAAAAAAAAAAAAAAAAAATTGTACAAAATTCCCTGTTCTGGAGGTGTGGAGCTTTTTCATATGTCAACCAGCTTTAACCTTTTGAAGGTTTAATGAAATCAGCAAATATAATCCACTGTATGAGAGTAGATATGAATCAAGTCTATTATTGTTGAACAAATGGCATTAATTTCCAGTGCACATGTGGACCCGAGTTTTAAAATATTTGTTTGAAAAATGTCAAGCTGCTCATTGTTTTAGAATATTTGAGCAACTTGGCAGTGTACTCTTTTTAAGCAGTTGTACTTCTAAAAGGTTACAGTGTTCGCATATTTATTCCTTTCAACTCTAAAAATTCTGCCAGTGGCATAGGTAGTGGGGAAATACCTCTAATTCCTCTTTTCATGGATTTGTTTCCTGGAGGGTGTAAAATATCCCCTTCACCTTCGGCAGTAGCCTTAGGCTAAGGGACTCACTTTATACCTAGTGCTCACCATCCTGTCTTGGGTGAAGTTCTCCTCATTGTCCCCAGAGGTTATAGAATTAGATTGCTTAAAGAGAATATAAAGAGAAGCTTATATCTCCTGTGTCCAATGTCACCCTCCTAGGAAGGAAAGAGCTCAGGGGAGCTAATGCTTTTTGAATACTCTAAGGTGCTGGGGATTGGATGATGAGCAAGACAGTCATGGTCCCTGCCCTCCTGGAGGTCATGGAGTCAGTGAGGGCAGAGAGAACAAGTGGTATGGGGAGATGCATGAGGATGTTGAGATCAAATATAAAACTAAAGTTTATCTCATTTTGAATTTCTATTGTTGTGGATGTTTCATAATGCAGGTAGTATATTGGCATTATGGTGCATCTTTTATAATAAATTATTTTGTACACACATATGCAGATGAGCTTCAGGGCTGTCTGTTCTCTTCCATTGATCTTAGCTGATATCTTTAAGAAAGATTGACAACTGTATTTTAAAAATCTAATCTACCTAATCAGGAAATTGATTTAAACAGAACACTCCATCCCATAAAAGATTTGACTGAGCATATTTTTTCTCAAGATGAAAGAATACCCAGCAGCATGGTTATTTTTTATACCTATATCCAATTTAGCACCTCTTTCAAGTTACATTTGAAATTGGAGGAACTTACTATACAGTTCTGTGCGATAACCTGTTGTAAAGATACAATATTCCATTTCTTACTAAAACATGACCATCATTAACCTGTTCACTTGTCTCCGTTTTATATTTGCCCATTGTGAATTCTCTGTTAACTGGTTTCTTCCTCCTTCTAAACCACGTCTTCTTCTCGAGGAAGTTCTTCACACTATGAGTTTGCTCTCAGATTCCCCTGCGTTTGCTCTCTGCCCAACACTGGTGATACTGTGAATTGTAGTCAGCCCAAGTGACTTCCAAGTGACTTGCCGTTAGCAGTGGCTGCTCATTTTGTGCCCTGCAGCATCCCTGAGTCAAGCTGACCACCTGTGAGCAGTGTCACAGACTGCTCGTACCAGGGCTGCTTTCCATAACGTTGGCCTTCCAATTAACTTTGTGAAAATATGTACTCCTGCTTATATCCTCCTGGTTATCCAACTTTTCTTCCATTTAATCTCATGTTTAGCACTCATCCCTTCCTAAATTTTCCCTGGTAAATAGACATTTTTTTTCGAAAAATGATCCTTTCCATAGGACTTCTATGACAATTTGACACTTGCATTACATTCACTTTTAAAACAAAATTATTTGATGACTCCATATGATTAGAAAATTCATCTTAGAAAATCACATTTTAGTTTACTATATTACATCTTTTTTGGCACTTCTAGATCTAATTTGTTGCATTTCACTACTTGGAAAGGGAATTATTATCAGCATTTCCAGATGGATCTGTTGGTGAGTGTTTTGATATTTTTTTAATTTTCTAAATTAACATGCCCATCTATAATTCCCAAATTCAGATTAAATCAGTATATCTGATACCTCAAGTATTTCCTAAATTGGGCTCCATGGCTCACTACACCATTTAATGCTGACTTCTAAAGAAAGACTTCAGCACTCATACTCATTCTGGCCCTTGGACCTTTGCTCTAGCCACTCCCTCTGGCTGGAGTTCTCTTTCCCAGATCTTCATGTGGCCAATTCTTATCATTCAAGTTTCCACTCAAACTGCTTTCTTGAAGAGGCCTTTTTCTGGCCACAGAGCCCTCTGCCACTGTCTGTCACATCATTTCATTTTTTTTTTTTTTCATAGCATGTGTCACTATCTGGAGCTATTTTTGTTCACTTGTACATCACCCGTCCTCCAGCTAGAACGTAAGTTAGGAAGAGCAGAGGCCTTGTCTGTCAATTTCATTGCTCTATCCCCAGCACATAGTATGGTGCTGGCACACGGTTGTTTGGTAAATGCTTGGTGAATGTGTGACTAAAACATTGAGAAATGATGGGTAAAATTAGGTTAAACAGGTTTCTCTAGAGCAAGATATATTGGTATGGCATTTTCCAAATATATTTGACTAAGAATATACCTATATATGTCATGAACATGCATATATATTTTTTATATATTATGTATATTTTTATGAATCTACGTCATACACCATGTAATGACATTTCAGTCAATGACTGGCAGTATTTATGACATGTGTGACAGTGTTTTCATAAGATTATAGTGCAGCTATATAATGAAGTAGGTTATACCAGCTAGGTTCGTTAAGTACACTCTACGATATTTGCACAATGGTGAAATTGCCTAATGAAGTATTTTTCAGAATGTATCCCCATTGTTAAGTGATGCATGATTGTACCCTGTTCTATTGGTCTATGTGTCTTAGTGTCAGTACCATACTGTTTTGATTACTGCAGCTTTGTAATACATTTTGAAGTCATGAAGTGTGATGCCTCCAGCTTTGTTCTTTCTCATGACTGATTTGGCTATTCATGGTTTTAAGTGGTTCCATTTGATTTTTAGAATTGTTGGGGTCTTTTGTATAAAATTACTTTTTTTCCTTTGGGTAGATGCCCAGTAGTGGGACTGCTGGATTGAATGGTGGGTCTACTTTTAGTTCTTTGAAGAATCTCCATACTGTTTTCCATAATGGTTGTACTAGTAGTTTACATTCCCACTAACAGTGTATAAGCATTCCCTTTTCATTGCATCCATGCTAACATCTATTGTTTTTTGATTTTTTAATAATGGCCATTCTGACAGGGGTAAGATGATATCTCATTGTGGTTTTAATTTACATTTCCCTGATAATTAGTGATATTGAGCATTTTCTCATATGTTGTTTGCCATTTGTCTATCTTCTTTTGAAAAAATATGTTTATGTCTTTTGCCCACTTTTTGATGGGGTTATTTGTTTTTTTCTTGTTGATTTGTTTGAGATTTTTATAGATTCTAGATATTAGCCCTTTGTTAGATGTATAGTTTGTGAATATTTTCTCCCATTCTGCAGGTTGTTAACTCTGTTGATTATTTCCTTTGCTGTGCAGAAACTTTTTAGTCTAATTAAGTGCCATTTATTTATTTTTTGTTGTTGCTGTATTTGCTTTTGGAGTCTTAGACACAAATTCTCTGCCCTAGGCCAATGTCTAGAAGAGTTTTTCCTATGTTTTCTTCTAGAATTTTTGTAGTTTCAGGTCTTACATTTAAGTCTTCAATTCAGCTTGTGTTAATTTTTGTATATGGTGAGAGATGGGGATCCAGTTTCATTCTTCTGCATGTGGCTATCCAATTTTCCCAGCACCGTTTATTGAATGTGGCTCCCTTTCCTTAGTGTATGTTGTTAAGGATATTGACCTGTAGTTTTATTGTCTTTTAATGTCTTTGTCTCGTTTTGGCATCAGAGTAATGCTGGTCTCATAAAATGAGTTTGAAAGTGTTCCTTCCTCTTCAGTTTTTGGAAGAGCTTGAGAATGATTGGAACTAATTCTTCTTTAAATTTTTGGTAGAATTCACCGGTGAAGTCATCTGGTCCTGGGCTTTTCCTTGTTGGAAAGTTTTTGATTACTGATTTAATCTCTCTACTCATTATAATCTGTTCAGACTTTCTATTTTTTCACGATTTAGTCTTGATTTGTTGTATGTTTTTAGGAATTTATCTATTTCTTTTAGGTTATCAAGTTTATTGGCATGGAATTGTTCATGGTAGTCTCTTATGATCCTTTTTATTAGTGTTGCATCGGTTGTAAGGTTTCTTCTTTCATTTCTGATTTTATTTATTTGATCCTTCTCTTTTTTTCAGTTTAGCTAAAGTTTTGCCAATTTTCTTTGCTTTTTCAAAACACAAAAACTTAGTTTCAACATTTTTTTCTCCTACTCTTTTTGTATTTTCTATTTTGTTTGTTTTTGTTCTAATTTTTGTTATATCTTTCCTTCTGCTAACTTTGGATTTAATTTGTTCTTTTTAACTAGTTTCTTAACATGTAAAGTTAGGTTGTTTATTTGAGATTTTTTTTTTTTTTTAGTGTAAGCATTTATTGCTATAAATGTCCTTCTTAATACTGCTTTTGCTAAAACCCATAAGTTTTGATATGTTGTGTTTTCATCTTCTTTGTCTTAAGGTATTTTATAATTTCCTTTTTGACTTCTTCTTTGACCTAATGGTTGTTCAAAAGTGTGTGGTTTAATTTCCACATCTCTGAATTTTTCAGTTTTCCTTTTGCTATTGATTTCTAGCTTCATTTCATTGTGGTCATAAAAGATACTTAGTATGATTTCAGTCTTTTTAAATTTGCTAAGACTTATTTTGTAAACTAGCATGTGATCTATCTTGAAGAAAGATCCATATGCACTTGAGAAGAATGTGTGTTTTCTGTCTCTGCCAGGTGGAATGTTCAATATATATCTGTTAGGTCTATTTGGTCTATAGTATTATTCAAATCCTCTGTTTCCTTATTGATCTGTCTTGATGTTCTGTCCATTATTGAAAGTGGGATATTGAAGTTTCTTACTATTACTGTAATGCTGTCTATTTCTCCCTTCAGTTCTATCAATGATTGCTTTATATATTTAGATGCTCTGATGTTGGATGCACATGTATTTATAATTCTTATATCTTCCTTATGGATTGGACTTTTTATCATTATATATGTCCTTCTTTATCTCCTGTGATAGTTTAGACTTAAAGCATATTTCATCTGATACAATCATAGCCACCCATGCTCTCTTTTGGCTACCATTTGGCCATTTGCATGGAATATCTTTTTCTATCTCTTCACTTTCAGCCTGTTTGTCACTAAGTCTGAGTGAGTTTCTTATAGACAGCATATAGTTTGGTCTTGGGGTATTTTTTGTTTGTTTGTTTGTTTTTTCCATTCAGCAACTCTATGTCTTTTGATTGGGGAACTTAATCCATTAACATTTAATATAATTATTGATCAGGGAAGGATTTATCATTGCAATTTTGTTAGTTGTTCTCTGTTGGCCTTATAATGCTTTTGTCAATCTTTTCTTCTCTTGCTGTCTTTGTTTGTGTTTTGTTGATTTTTTTTGTATTGATAGGCTTTGATTCTTGTTGACATTTTTAGCATTATACCTTTTCATATGTTTTGAAATTGGGATTTGCTGATTCATTTTGTGTGGGATATTTTTAAATTTCATTTTTATTGTATTGTTTTCTCCTTCTTTGGGCTTACTATTCTTTTTCTAGGGGTTGTGTGATCACTTTCACCTGGCCTCCAAGACTTCCAGTTCAGAACCAGGTTTTATTGTGTTGTATCAGCCACCCTTGCCAATGGCGATATTGGAGATATCAGATAATCTGTTACCAAGCCAGAAGGTGGCTTGATTCACTGCCTGGTTCTGAGTCATATCTTTGTCCATTTCTTCTTCACAGGCTAGAACTTTTTATGAAACTGTACCTCTTGGCATGATTTTTTGTTTATTTTCAGCCTCTTCTCATGAGCCCAACCTTCTTGATTGGCTTCATACAGTTAAATTGGCTTAGGTCCTTTTATGTCCAGTGAAGCAATTTTATATTCTCTTATCCTGTAGGAGCAGAATGCCCAGCAGTCAGTGCTGGCTTCTGGATTGGAGCCCTGCAGGTCCCCTGGCTCCAGACTTACTCATTGCTTGTGACTCTAATCCATTTCTAGTCCACAGAGATGTTTATCTGGTTCTTAGAGTCAAACTGCAAACTTTTAATTTTTCCTTTTTATGTTTCACCTCTAATAGTCACATGCTTGGAACAGAGTAGGCCTATAATGGTATGAATTTGCTACACCATGTTGACCAGAAGTCTCACCATTACCTTTTAAGCATTACTTTATTTCTGGTCCTAATTTCTTGTCCATATCTCTGTATGGTTCTGACCTTTGGAGATCATAATAAAGGTTAATCTTTTTTTAATGTACTCATCATTTATACTCATCTCTGAGATAAAGTGAGTTATATTATATAATGGTTGAGAGTAAACTTCTTTAATAGGTTTATGTGACTAAAATTATAAAGGTCAAAGGAATTAATGGGAAATTTATTTTAATTGTGCATTGATTCCAAATAATAATATTATTTTCTTTAAGGGACTTAACTAGTTTGATTCTGAATCACATTTTATTATATTACTAAACAGAAACATATCAACTCAAATTGATTTGTTGACTTTCTACTATATTTTAGGCCTTGCGAGAAATACATGTGAAGGAAATAAAAAGGTCTCTGCCATTAGGAATTCTAGTATTTCTCAGTGAAGGCTGAAGTTGGAAGGCATACTTCTCTACTTTCCCCAGTAGAAGTCTATAAGAATCAGAGATGGGTGGCTTTTTATTTTCAAACTATGTACTCTTATCTCCTTTTCCCAGCCCCATACCATCAGAGGAGTATATTTCTTGCTTCGCAACTACTTGAGAATTATTATACTATCAGAGAGAGCCACCTTTACCAAGAACATATACCATATCAATTGGGAATTATGATTACAATAAAACATATAATTAGATTCTAAGATTGATTAGGAAACTAGATAGATTGAGCATACACTGGGTGTTGGGCAATACATTAGGTCTTTCCTTTACGCAATTGCTATTACATCAACACAGTGGACAGATGTTAATATCCATTTTTAGATACATGTAAATGGAAGCTCAGAAAGCTCAAGTAGCTTATTGACAGTTCCTAGTAAGTGGCAGAGGTAGACTTCAACCCGGTCTGCCTGCCTCTGAAGGTATTAATTACTTTGTTGCAATAAGAGGGGAAAAAAATAAGGTTGATCTTTATTACAGTTTACTGCAAGAACACATGGATTAAAATTCATAAATTACTAGAATATAGGGTTAAAACAGATGATAAGATGCTACTTTGGCCAGACATTTATTTTTTTCTTTGATCTTTAAACAATGCCATACTAAAGTTTATCTATAATAGCATAAGAAAATTGATATTTGTCCTTTCTCATCCAGTCTTCCTTCTTGGCAATCTTTACGCTTCCCCTGCAGAGATTATGCTCAAATGTGATGTCAGGAAATGTTTTTTGTCCCTAGCTTAAGCTTCTCATTTCTAAATAAGATATGGCAGACTTTTGATGCTTTCTCCAAGGTCCTGTTCTGGACCCTCTCCCTGTATTCAAGGCCCTTCCAGGGATAGAGCCATTCTGTGGCCAGTCTTGCTAACTCTGTAAATGCAATTGGCAGTGGAATCATTCATTCATAAGATTAGCCATCACCAGGACAAAACTAACCCCAGGTACATTTTGGGAAGCTTTAGTTCAAATAACTGAATTCATTTTCACCCAGTGCTACCTGGTTACCTAGTAACTCCAGAGTTACTTAGAGAGGGTTGCATGTGTGTGATTGCTTGAGCTATAATGTTTTCCCCTTTGTAACCTATTATTGAAAGGAAAATGTAACTTAGCTATTTCATGGTATACGGATGTTTTCAAATGGAATAAGCTCATGCCGTTTTAAATTAGGCCCACCAAACAACATTTTTAGAATATTTTCACATATCTAAATAACATGTGCTTGTGATCGATACTCTCTCTAATTCAAACTGGCAGCACACAGTACTCTAAGCCAGTGCCTGCAGAAACAGTTTGTATGAAATCTGCTTGTGCTTTCCAACTTCCCAAGTGAATATTTCCTAGAGGGAATTGTGTGTTTGCAACGTTTAAGGTCATCTTATAATAATTATGGTATAATCAATAACAGCAACAGTTTAAAAGAGTTCATGCAGTGTGCAAGGGAATATGACAGTGATAAGCATGTCATTTCATTTAAGTCTCACAACACACTTTAAAGGTAGGTTAATATTATTATTCCCATGTTACAGATAGGGAAAGAAGGGTTAGAGAGGTTAAGTAACTTTCCCATGTCTAACTGATAGGAATAAAACGTTGAAAGCTCTCATTATGCTATGTGTATTGGCAAAAGTGGCAGATTAATTTTTAGCATAGTCAAGTAAAATGTCATATATACATTAGAGAAAAACAATCAAAGATAGGTTCTGCACCATCTTTGGTGAAGCAGTCAGAGGGATACGATTGAATTAACCTTCAGCTCTGAGTCAAAAGCTCTAGCTTCTATTCTCAGGCCCTGCCACTTGGGCAAATAATTTCACTTCTCTGTGTAAAAGCAGAGTTTGGCTGTGATCTCCTGAAGTCCTCTAGCTTTAATGGGGTATGAATGTAGGAGCCTGCAAAGGAATCTAGAGTCATTGCAGGTTTCTTAATTTATATAATTCCATGCAATTAAAGAGACCAAGTAAATTCTGGGAGCTGTCAGGAAGGTTGTTACAGTTTATAGATAATATACAAAGAATTTATAGTGTTTATACATCATAGGTTTGATTGCTACATCTACAAAATCTAGTGGGATTCAAGAAAGTTAGAAAGAACCATCAAAACAGCATGCTGGAAGTGTTATAAGAGGTGTAGCAATCTTCAGCCTGTGAAGGGAGAAAAAAAGCCAAATTTAGAATTGTCTACAAAGTCGTGATTTTTATATATTTCATACCTGAGAAAGTAATGTTAACTCAGATAAGAAAAGTACTGTTTCACACAGTGGATGATAAATTTATAGAAATTTCTACCTGTGGATGCAAAAAGTAAAAATAACTTTAAGAACATTTAGGCAGATGCAGAAATGACAGTCCATCATGGATTATCAAAGGATACTATAAAGTATGGAGATCATGCCTAAAAGTTGCTATTAACAGGGATCATAGTTATTATGCCCTCCCTGTATGCCCCTGCGTTCCAATGGAAGTTGCTGATACAGCATAGCTCCAATTCAGAAAGGCAAATTGTAAGTCATAAAAAGTTCTTTTTAGGATGGCAAATTTCCTTAATAATTAATATTACTAGTAATGTAATATAATTTAAAAATTTTGTTTTGATTCCAGTTGAAGAATCATCATGCTTATGATGATAGAAATTTATACTAGAAAACAATACTAGTGTCACAAGAAAACTAACAGTTCCATCTTGCTGAATAATGGCCAAGATAAGCTCACTTTTCTTTTTAGAATCATAGAATCTTACAGTTGACAGTGTCCTTAGAGATTATGTACCTCAGTGCCCACCTCCCACTACCGTCTCAGGTCAGGTATCCATTCTTTAGCTGAGAGATGTTCCTCGCGCCTCTGTTTGTACACCATCAGTATTTGGCGGCTTACTCCTCTGGGAAGTACTGTTCCCTTGTTGGACTGCTCAGATTTATTCTTCTTCTGAACTGAAATCTCCCTGCATGTCCTCTCTTCTCACTGGCCTGCTTATACCTTCTGGGCAAATCTACCCTTCTCGCAGATGAAGCATAGCCCTTTGACATCTTCTCTGCTCCAGGGCAACATATTCAGTTGCTCTTCAAGCAATGCATTTCCAGACACTTTAAAATCCTGACAGCTCTTTTCTGACCACACTCTCTTTTCCAAAAGCTCTCTCCAAGTGTTCTGGAGGAAAAAAAAAAAATAGGAAGAAAAAAGCATTTGATTAATTCAGAGTAAATTACTTCACATAATCAAGAATATTATTTTATTTTTATCAATAAATCCTAAAAATTTTAAAAACTTTTTCTCATGGCTAAGACATACTGATTTTCTCAGTATTCTTATGGCCACTGGAATTTCCTGATTGTTGCCAGAAACACTGCTATCAATCCACCATCTCAAAATGTAATGCACACCTTCATATTTATCTCTACTAAATTATCTTGCCAGTTTTAAGCTATTCTTTCTGCCTCATGATGTTTTACAATCTTGATTATTTGGTCCTACATATTAATGATTCATCTTATATTTTTATCATCTTAAAATTCATAAGCATATCTCCAAGATATTGATGGAAATGTTAAACAAGATTATACCAAGGGCTGGATGGATTAAGTTAAGCAGTGCCGACATTCAAAATTTAATGTGAAATATAATTTAGGGAGACTTGTACTTTTATATTTGCATTTCTTTTAATCTTGCACTAATTTATAGCCTATTAAAATATACTATTCATGCTAACAAATACTAGTTACATTTTAAAACACTTGTTTTTATTTGTATTGTTGTTTCTTCAGAAAATGTACAATTGAGTGGGAAAAAGCGTTCACTTTTATTTTCTTTCTTTTTTTTAGGTTTTCCACAGGTGTGATTATTTAAAACACATGGCTACAACCAACCAATGATATTTAACTGACTTAATTGATAAGAATATAATCTAATGATAAGTGAAAATAATTAGGGGGACAGGGATAACCTCCTGAGTATTGACTTTAAGAGTCTAATTTCACAACATGACAGTAATGTCACAATATCCACTGATGGAGAAAGTGAACAGTCATTTTATGATGTTCTTTTATTTTAATTAATTGCATTTTAGAAAGAAGAAAACTAAACTATTCATTCTCTTTCATGGTCTCTATTACGTTCTGAAAATTATCTTATCTTCTATTATGTTCTTTTTTAAATAGTCATTCCTCATGGACTCTCAATCTCTAAGCCAATTATTATTCCTTTTTCTCCAGCTGGTCTGTCTTTATCAAACATTATGACATTCAAGCTGTTGCTATTCCTTATCCTTGAAGTTCACTTTTAAGGGGGCAGAAGATAAGTTTTCTGTGCTGGGCAAAGCATGAACATGCTTCAGGTTAGCTTTGGACTTCCAATAAATCACTTTCAGACAATTCTTTTTGAGTTGTGATACACAAATGTTATAAGGTTAATCAGCATGTTAGCTATTAGTGGCTTTTGATTCTTGTGAGACTAAGATTGTCACTTTTCTTTATACAAATGTGTTATTTGACTGTGACTATTGAAATTAAGCTTCAATTTATTATATTTTAAATGGAAGGCAAGAATTTTTCATTTTAGTTATATATGCATAGTACATATATACTTTTCCATGGCTCTCATATTATTTATATTGGATACAATACTAGTTAAGATGTCTATTCTGGGTTTTTTCCCCTAAGATATATAAATTCTAATAAAAATAAGACAGGATCAGGGATCGTGGTGAACATAGTATTCTTTCATTCAAGGATGCAAGAAAATGAATTGTTCAATATTTGCAGCATGCCTTTCTAAAACAAAATATCCTGGTGGAAATTTGGCTTGTTTTTTAGAGTCTGAACACAGATTATTAATAGAAATGACTTAGCTCATCTTTTATGAGGCTGAGTATATTGAGAGGATTAAACACTAGGAGATACTGAGCTTAGGTAGCAAGCTGGCTGCTGTGAAGTAAGCTTGGCTTCTTGACGTTCTGTCCTGAAGCTAAAAATCAGGTCATCAAGAAGCCCTCTATTAGGGGTGTCTGTAACATTATTGACTGTCTTATGTTTAAGCTGAAATTTATGCATCAAAATAAAAGTTGTTTTCAAGTAGTATCATCATGGGAAGCCATGTAGCTACTCTAAAGTTCACTGACAAATCTTGGGACTTAAAATGGTTAACTTCTGACTCCCATCACCACTGTGGTCCAGGAGCAGAGCAGGCAGGAGCCAACTGTTGAGGTAGAAATGCTTTGCTTTGGGTAACAGTCATTTAAACTGCACAGGCTAGCATGGCTGGGAATCTCTCAACGCTACAAAGGCTTCTGGGATTTTAGAAACCGTTAGAGCTCAAGAAGAATCCTTCAGCTTGTAAACCTGAATGGTCACAATTTAAGTTAAAGAAAGTTTCTTTTGGTAGCAATCACCTTGACCCCCATTTTCTATAATGCAAGATTGATGATATCCCTATTAGCTTGTTTAAATTGAACTACAAGAGTCTGTAGGATACCAAATTTTTCCATTTTTTAAAAAATCCTACCCACTTAGGCCTGACAAAAGCCAGACAAGTGAATGGTTGTGAGGAATGAGAAGTTATAGTTGTGCACTGTACCATGCTTGGATTTGACCTTGGGAAATATGATCATTACTGACATTGGAGTTGCCTAAACTCCTCTTCCTCCTCTCAGGAAGTTCAAATACAATATTATAAGTCAACTCTTCTGCTCCTCCCATCCTCTCAAATGAGACAGCTTATCCCATGGTTGCTGAGACTAAAGGAGAAGGAATTCAGATGCTTGGTTCTTTCACTTAAAAGATCACCTCTGATTGATCCAGTCATGATTTCTGAGTGAAATCTAGATGAGAATGATTTCTTTCCATAGATATTGTCTGTCATGCCTCTATCCTCCAATCAGTGTTTAATCAGTTTCAGCCATTTCTTCCAAATACACTGCAATCACATTTTATAAATCTGCCTAAGCCTTAGTAGATACCATCAGCCGCAGATAAATTAGGCCACTGTTGTTTTATCCTCAGATTATCAGTTCAGTAACATGCTCAGAGAATTCAAGCAGGAGAAGTCATGATCTTCCTTTCATCAGTCTAATCTGAGTGCCCAGTACAAGTAAGAGGGGGTAATCTGGGAGTGGACATAGCTCTTTTGAGGAGCAACTGTGGTGATGAACCAGCGTTTGGACAGATGGCCCATTTTCTTGTGAAAGGAGTCTGTATCCTACAAGGTAATACCCAACAGCTTCACTAAAAAAAAAAAAAAAAAAAAAAAAAACCTTAAAGATAAGAAATCAATTCAAGAGGAACTTAGATGTTTGCTGTGCTGTCCCTGAACACACCCTGTGTCGGGAACCTAGCTTTATTCTGTAGACCACCTTATCTGAGTCACTGGGGAGGAAAATATTTGTTTAAACATAGTCCCTTGTACCTGTGCTGGGCAACAGCACACTACATTCAGCAACTGCCCTCTGAAAGCCAAGCCTTTGTCTCCAGCAGGACTTAGGAAAGCACAGATTTCTTGAGAAGTGCCTGCCCACCTGTGTTTACATTCTAAATCATGGAAAGATGCTTGGCAGCCAAAAAGGAGATGCTCAGGGAAAAGTTTGTTGAGGTTATAGAGACTTTTTGAAAGGCAGTTCCCCCTTTAAAGTGATTGGAATAGAGCAGGAATTCTTGAAAACTGTTATGGAATATTGTATTAGATGGAGCCCTGAAAGGTTTTATTTATCCCTTTTTTAGCTTTCCATGTAAGACCTAAGAATGTATCCTATTTTAGAAACTCTCCAAGGAAGGAAGTTTTGCATAACCTTTCCCCTGTTAGCGATTTTTTTAACTTCTACAAAATCCTTATCAGAAAATTCTTGCTTACTTATATGACCCTAATGCTCACTGCTGCAACCCAAGCCTGGCTTCCTTTGCTTTTTCTTTTGCTGTTTATATTCTCCACTGTGGGACCTCTCTTAGCTGAAGCCCATTATTAAGTCACTCTTTGGCCTTTTCTCTAAGGCTAAATAATGAGGGTTTTTTTCCTCCTTTTTTTGTAGGTCATATTTTTTGAACCATTTAATGATTTTTGTTGTTAAAAATTTGATTGGGGATTTCCTGTATCTGGAAATGCATTAGGCCTTGAACTTTGTAGCCCTAAGACTTCTCCTGCTACCTCTTAAAATACACCAAATAAAATTAAGACTAGGAGAATTATGCAGCTGTAAATAAACCAAAATATCACAAAAGCAAAAATCAAAAACACTGAGTAGTTGTCTTTCTGGCTTTTGCTGAGCAAGATACTTGTAAAATGAAGCATGCTTCATTGTCACCTGGGCATTCTGTTTATTGACAATTGAGCAACAAGAATGTGGTCAGGTTTAGATAAATAACTACAACTCACATAATTTTAAATGAAGACTGTTAAAAGCTAAGCATGCCAAGAAAGTAAGTATGACCCAACAGTGGCCCTTTCTTGTATGTTGGATACATATATAGTTTCTAGTTACCAAGGGCATTTGAAGACTACAGAGCCATTATTGTAATATTTTTTAATATGCTGCCAGATACAATTGTTTTAGATTTTTACAATTATATTTGATCTCTAGTTAGCTTTTAAGGAGCATACAATCTTTGCCAAGTTATAGTATCAAGATTATGATAGCTTTGTAGGTAAATGCAGACTTTTTTTTTTTTTTTTTTTTTTGCTTTAGAACAGTTGGAATATAAGACAAGATTAACCTAATGTTTAATGTTTGGTCGAACTCACTTATAAAACTATCTGAGCCCCATGCCTTTCAAAGGCAGGTCTTTGATAATTCTTGCTATTGTTTAATACAGCAGACATGAAAAAGACTTTATCTATGTGCAATCTAGAGAATAGTAACGGAAGGATCACACATGTGCTCACCACTGTTTCAGAAGTAGAACACTGTCAGTGACTTCAAAGCCTACTATGTGCCCCTTCCTGTTCATGTCCTCCTCTCTGTCCCAACCCCCATCTGGTATAAACACTATCCTAGTTTTAGTTTACCATTACTTTGCTTTTCTTTATGGTTTTACCGTCTTTGTATGTATTGCAAGAGATTGTATTATTGAGTAGAGCCAAAATTTATATCATAGAATCATACTCTTCTATTTCTTTTGTCATTTCTTGTTTTGTTTTTGGTTTGTGTTCTCTATTTTTGTTTTCAACTTCATTTATATTTACATATTCAACTGTATGTCATTTTCAGTTCACTTCACTACTTTATAATATTCCACTGTGTGACTATACCACAATTCCCTTATCCATTCTACTGTTGATGGACATTTGGGTGCCCATTGGGGGACATCAGTTTGAGACCTTCTGATTGCTTCTGTGTGACCATTGTGGTGCATATCTTCTGGAACTCACATGCCAAAATTCTTCTAATGTATGATTTTAGAGTAGAATTGTTGGATTATAGAATACACTTATGTTCAACTTTGTAAGGATATGTCCAACTGTTATTCCTGAATGATTTTTAACAATTTCCTGCTCCTACTGGGAGTAGATAAGAATTCCTGTGCTCAGTATCCTTGCCAAGATCTCATGTTGTCAGATTTAAAATTTTATTGCCAGTAGATAGGTGCAAAGAAGTATCTTATTGAGGATTTAATTTACATTTCCCTGATGAGTAATGAGATTGGTCAGTTTTCCAAGTGCTTGATGTCCATTCATAATTTCTTTTCTATGAAATACCTATTTATGTTCTTTGCCAATTTGCCTTTTAGATTGCTTGTCTTTTTCTTAATTGATTAGTAGAAATTCTTTATCTATTTTGAATATAAATCATTTTTTGCTATATGTATTGTAAATGTCTTCTAATTTATAGCAACTCCTCTCATTCTATGATTTCTCTTGATGAACATAAAGGCTTTCTTATGATAGTTGAATTTATGCATCTTCTCTTCATGCTTTGAATGTTTAAAAAATATTCTACTCCCTGCTGAATATGTAAAGATATTTCTATTTTCTTATAAAAATTTTCATTTTTGACTTCTGCGTTTCAGTGCTTAGTTTATTAATAATAATAATACTGTATTTTTCTTTTTTAGCATTTACATTTGACTTTTTTATGGTTTTGCTATCTCTAATGAAATTCTCCACCTTTTCCACTATAGCCTTTAACATTAATCATCGTTTTTTAAAAGTTCTTGTCTTATAGTTTAAAGATCCAGGTGGTATCTGGGTGTGGTTCTGTTTAACACTATGTTTTGTGACAGTGGATCTTTTTTTATTTTAGCTCATTTTGTATCTCATAATTTTTTATTGGATGCTAGACATTGTATGTAAGAGAACACTAGAGCCTGAGATAAATAATATTTGTGTCCAAAAATGCGAACACCTCTTCTTCTGTCAAACCATTAGTATGAGAGTAGTTCAGCTGAGCTAGGTTTAGATTTTGTGTTTTATATTCTTACCTTTGGTGCTCACAGACTTCACAGGCTGGTGCTAATCTTCAGTGTGCGGCTTGGGTTGCTGGAGGAGTATTCTCAGTGTCCTCACTTCACGCTCTGCTTCCAGCAGACTGTTTGTCTGCAGCGCAGGAGGTGTCTCTCTCTGTGCTCCTGCCCTTCCCTCTGCTATAAATTATTACTGCTGTGCTTGGTACTCAGTGCAAGGCTTGTGCTGGGGACAAGGTGATTTCTTGGTTCTCCTGCCCCACAGTCTTAGCTAGCCAGGCCCTGTGTTCCTGAGCTCAAGGGTGGGGCTTTCTTAACATGTCTGTTCCTCCCCCTGGGGAAGTCACACTTTGCCTTGTGTCGTGGGAGCAAGCATCCTGCCCTTCATCCAGCAGCGGTGGAGCTCTACTTTATATCAGGATTCTGGGAATGAGTGAGTTTCCTGCTCTCCCACAGAGACAGGTGTTTCTCCTAATGTCAGTGCAGGGTGGGAGTGCAATTTTCCACCTCTCTCCCGGTAGCCAACGACCTTTGCCTGGGACTGCCATGAAGGACAGTTTCCTGCCTCTCCCCCAGGGCCAGACGGCTTCTGTCTCCCATGAGAGAAGGGCCCCAGAAGCAAGCATGTTTGCTGCCTGCCTCCCAGCAGCCTCCAGTCGGCACGTGCAGTCCTGCAACACTGAGGCGGGCTCTCTCAGGGTCTCCACCCTGCTCCCAGTGTTCCTTGTGAGCACCCAGTGAAGGCCTGTGGAAAAGATCTGGAAAATGGGCAGCTAGTGCCCTTATGTGGGGGTTTCCAGGGATTCTGAACTCTCCTGCTAACCCACATTTGCCCTATAAGAATTTGTCAACATTTCGGTTGCATTCTTTGCTCCTGCTTTTATGACTGCCACCTCTCCCTGCTGTCACTGCCAAAGGCAAAACAATTCATGTGTCCCATCTCCCCTTGGAACGGTTTGCCACCCTCTGGAATTCGGTTCCTCTGGCCGAATTACTATCTCATATCTCTGACAGGTTTTTAAAAAGTTAAGATTTTATATATGATCCAGCTTTCTCTTATTGTTAGGGTAGGGACAAGCATTCTCTTTTGGCTATCTACCTTTTAAGAGGAAGCAGACTGATTTTTCCCCACAAACTGATTTTCTATAAATTAGATTCAGTGAAATGTCCTGCTTTCCTTTCATCCTTCAGTCTTTCTTCCCACTAGCAATGATTTTTAAAGAATTAAACTGGGTCCTATAATCCCCCTATAGTTTCTCATCATTTGGAATAAAATCCAATTCCTCACTGTGGCCTACAAGTTTCTACTTGCTCTTCCAGCCTCCAGTGATCTGCTCAGCCACTCTCTAACTCACAACTATCTTCAGTCTAGAAGCACCAGCTTTCTTGCCAGTCTTCAAGCACACTACACTGTGCCTATCCAGAGCTTTTACATGTGTTTTCATGCTGCTTAGAATGCTCGTTCCCCAGATTTTGCATGGCTCACTTTCTGTCTTCATTCAGGCCTCTGCTCAAATGTCATCATCTCCTTAGGGAGAGACCTTCCCTGACAGTTCTACCTGAAATAGCCTCATTTTCCATCCTCTTCCTGCCACCATCTCTCTCTATTCTCTTTCTCTGCCTTATTTTTCTCTGTCACACTTAAAACTATCATTATATTGTGTCTATTTATTTATTTTCCATCTCTTCCACCAGAACATAAATTCCATTAAGGTAGAAGGTCTGCTCGTTTTATTCATTTCTGTATCTCTAGAACATAGTGGGAATGCAATACAAATTGATGAATGAAAACATGAATGAATGCCAAAGAGCATGAAATTTTCTTCAGTATCTTGCATTAGCTCATTTTCATAAGAATTCACTCCCTTTGAGGCCGTTCTCCCTTGTTCTGCCATATTTTGATTATATTTTTATTCATTTTATAACCAAGTGAATCTTTTTGGCCTCAGCATCTTCATATGTGAAAAGCTCTTATGATTAGGAAAATTCAAGTTCATTCAAAAAGCAGAGAAGTGAAGGACTTGTCCTTGGGGCTGCTCTCTGTGTACCCTTGGTTCTGTCCTTCTCTCCTCCCAGACCCACAGTTGGCCTACAGGTGGGTATGTGCCATTGCCAGTCTACTCTCTCCTCCTAATAGGCTTTCATCTGCACGTTTCCTTTCCTGCTCTACTGTTGTGGGTTCTTCCCCCTGTTTCCAAGGCTCCCATTCCCAAGGTAGTCAGGGCCAATGTATGCTTCACCAGTAAGGAGCTCTGCATTTCAGAGAACTAGAGTTCTCATTCTGCCTTCCTGGTTGTCTTGCTGTGGCTGCTATTGCTGTTGCTGTTGTTTTAATAATTTTTTACTCTATACTGCATTTGGAAGAGATGGTGATGGGAAGGAAGTTGGTGGAAAGGAATTGGTCAGTGCTATACCTGCCTCAAGAAGCAGGACACGAGGTGGGTGTATGATGGGGTGCCCACGTTTCTGTTGGTTCCAGGGGTCCATATCTAGAAACAGAAGCAATGAAGACACTGCATTTTCCTATCTTTTATCAGGTAGTTATTTTTCATGAAACTGGAGTTTACTATATCTCTGGGTAGTCTGTTTTTGTTTTGTTTAAATCATATCTAACTTTATTATAATTAAGATTCATTTATGCCTGACCTGACATAAAGCAGATCTTCAGTGTGCTCATGACTTCGTATGCTTTTCTACATTATCTTTTGTGAGGCTACCTTAAGGAATGCTAGCCAGATCCCATTTTGAATGAGACCTCCTGCACTATTTTCCAAGTGTACGTAGAAGCTCTTATGATTAGGAAATTCAAGTTCATTCAAAATGCTACTGAATTTGAAGTAGCTTTTTGACATTACCTAGCTTTAAATCAATAGATATTAAAATTATGGCTACTATGTCACTGTGGCCTCCAATTTTTTCTTCTGATTTAAAAAATATATACTAAAACAAGCTCTCATAATCCAAACAGTATGTTATCATTCTTTCATAGCACTAAACAAAAGACCTTATCCTGATAGGAAACATTTAGTTTCCTATCATTCAGAAACCATCTGTCCCATTTTTAAACTACTAGTTTAAATAATAATTCTAGATTGGAGAATGGAGGCATTTTTAAAAAACATAAAGAAGTATTATAAGCAACCTTAATTATTCTGAAGGAAATCTGAAGAATAGAATAATAGCTGCCTTGATTTAGTTACTCTTACATGTTAGAAAAGTTCGTTAAAACACATTTTGACACTTTTAATCCACTGGAACATTATTGGGAAAATCATTCTGAGAGTTCTGAGAATGTTGACTAATTGGGCTGTTTGTCCCACATGGGATTACACCACTTTCTGAATCAGAAGTTCCTGCTATTGCAACATGTTTTATTCTTTATTCTTTGTTTTTCTTTTTTCCCTTAGAAACAGTTCATTTGGGTTTGTTACATGGCCATTTGTGAGTTTGGGGCATTGTACTTGTTTGTAATTACAATGAAGTCATACTAGGCAGGGTCTGTGTGTAAGTCAACAAGAGATCCTGCAGCTGCTCAGTGAATCAGCCAGTGCAAAGAGTCACCCTGATATTTTAAACCCGAAATCCTGCTTTCCCAGAGTCATGGGGAATTTTTATTTCAGCCATCAAGAAGATTGGTTCAACTTCGGTTTGCTTGCTACATGCTGTGCATAGATATCAATCTGCTGAACTTCTTATTTAACTTTTTTTTTTTTTTTTTGAGACAGAGTCTTGCTCTGTCACCCAGGCTGGAGTGCAGTGATGCTATCATAGCTCACTGCAGCCTCTAACTCCTGGGCTCAAGCGATCCTCCTGCCTCAGCCTCCTGACTAGGTAGAACTACAGGTGTGTGCCACCATGCCTAGCTAATTTTTTAAATTATTTTTAGTAGAGTTGGGGTCTTGCTTTGTTGCCCAGGCTGGTCTCAAACTCCTGGCCTCAAGCAATCCTCCCAACCTTGGCCTCCTGAACTGCTGGGATTACAAGCACAAGCCACCGTGCCCAGCCTTTTAAAACTTTTCATTGAAATGTAATATCCTCAGAGAAAGTGCACAAATCCTAAAGTGTATAACAAGGTGAACTTTTACAAACTGAGCACACCTGTGTAACTACTACCCAGATCAGGAAGCAGAACATGACGAGCACCCTGGAATCTTTCCTGTATCCCTCCATCCTATCACTGACTCTCCTCACCAAGGGTAACCACTCTCCTGTTTTGCTTGTTTTTATACTTTATATAAATGGAATTATACACAATGTGTCATTTTGTATTTGGCTTCTTTCATTCTTCATTATGTTTATGAGATTCATCCAAATTTATCATGTATTGTGTTCATTTTTCCATTCTTACTGCTGTGCAGTGTTCCATTGATGAATGCATACAGTTTGTTCATTCTACGGTTAACAGGCATTTGAATGGTGCCCTTTTGGGGGGAGAGTGAGGAATATTATGAATATTGCTTTTTAAAAAGCACATTTATTTATTTTCAGAGATGTGGTGTTACTATGCCGCACGTGCTGGTCTTAAACTCCTGACCTCAAGCAATCCTTCCGCCTCAGCCTCTATTATGAGTATTTTGTTATGAACATTCTAGTACATTTCTTTTGGTTAAAGTACATACACACACTACATTCCTGTTGGATATATAGCTAGGAGTGGAATTTCTGGGTCATGGGGTATGTGTATGTTCAGATTTAATAGATAAGCCAGTTTTTCAGCATGGCCGTGTGTCTCTACACTCACACCAGCAATGTACAAGCGTGCCGGGTGCTCTGCCTCCTCACCAATATCTGGCATTTTCTGTCTTTTTCATTTTAGCTGTTCTGGTGGATATGTGTTGAATGTGGTTCAATTTATATTTCCTTGATGATAATGCACCTGAGTACTCTGAGATATACAAAGAAATTTGTATATCTTTCTTTGTGAATTGTCTGTTCAAGTCTTTTGCTATTTTTCTATTGGTTGACTCCTTTTGTTACTATTTCATAGAAACGCTTTATATAATCCAGATGTGAGTTTTTTATTATGTATGTGTATGGTGAGTATTTTCTCTCCTTCTATGGGTTGCATTTTCACTCTGTTTTTTTTTTATTATTTCAGAAAATTACAGGTGTACAAATGTTTTGGTTACATGGATTGCTTTAGTACTGCCTGAGTTAAAGTTAGAAGTGTGCCCATCACCCAGATAGTGTTCATGTTACACATTAGGTATGATTTCACCCACCCCTTCCTCCGCCCTCCCGCCTGCATGATTTCCATTGTTTTACTTCTAACTGTGCACGTGAGTGCTGATCAGTTAGTTTCAATTTTTTTTTTTTAGTTTCAATTTAATAGTGAGTACATGTGGTGTTTGTTTTTCTATTCCTGCACTGCTTAGGAGAATGGTCTCCAGTTCCATCCAGATTGTTGCAAAAGGTATTAATTCATTTTTTATGGCTGGGTAGTACTCCGTGGTATACATATACCACATTTTATTAATCCACTCATGAACTGATGGGCACTTGGGATGTTTCCACATCTTTGCGATTGTGAATTGTACTGCTATAAAACATTCAAGTGCAAGTGTCTTTTTGATAAAATGACTTTTTTTTTTCCTTTGGGCAAATACCCAATAGTGGGATTACTGGATCAGATTGTACATCTACTTTTAGTTCTTGAAAGAATCTCCATACTATTTTCCATAGAGGTTGCACTAGTTTGTAGTTCCACCAACAGTGTATAAGTATTCCCATCTCTCCTCATCCATGCCATCGTTTGTTATTTTGGGACTTTTTGATAAAAGCCATTCTTACTGGAGTTAGGTGACATCTCATTGTGGTTTGGATTTGCATTTCACTGATGATTAGTGACGTTGAGCATTTTTTCATGTTTATTGGCATTAATCTATCTTCTTTTGAAAGGCTTCAGTTTATGTCTTTTGCCCACTTTTTAATGGGTTTGTTTGATTTTTTTTCTTGCTGATTTGCTTGAGTTCTTTGTAGACTCTAGTTATTAGCCCTTTATCAGATGCATAGCATGCAAATATTTTCCCCCATTCTATAGGTTGTCTATTTGCTCTGTTGATTGTTTCCTTGGCTGCTCAGAGCTTTTTAATTTAATCAGGTCCCATTTATTTATTTTTGTTATTGCCATGATTGCCTTTGGGGTCTTCTTCATAAATTCTTTACCTAGGCTGATACCTGTAAGAGTTTTTCCAGCTTCCTCTTCTAGAATTCTTATAGTTTCATGCCTTAGGTTTAAGTCTGTTATCCATTGTGAACTAATTTTTGTGAGTGGTGAGAGGTGTGGCTCCTGTTTCAGTCTTCTACATGTAGCTAGGCAATTTTCCCAGTGCCGTTTATTGAATAGGGACTCTTTTCCCCAGTGTATATTTTTGTCTGCTTTGTCAAAGATCAGATGGCAATATGAGGGTGGTTTTATACCTGGGTTCTCTGTTCTGATCTATTGGTCTATGTCCCTGTTCTTGTGCCAGTACCATGCTGTTTTGGTTACCGTAGCTTTGTTATACAGCTTGAAGTCTGGTAAAGGGATGCTTCCTGATTTGTTCTTTTTGTTTAAGGTTGCTTTGGCTATTCAGGCTTTTCTGGTTCCATATGAAGTGTAGAATTAGTTTTTCTAGATCTGTGAAAAGTGATGTTGGTATTTTAATGGGGATTATGTTGAATCTATAAATCATTTTGGGAAGTATAAATATTTTAATAATGTTGATTCTGCTGATCCATGAGCATGATATGTTTTTCCATTTGTTTACATCATCTGCAATTTCCTTCCCCAGTGATTTGTAGTTCTCCCTGTAGAGGTCTTTCCCCTCCTTGGTTAAATATATTCTTAGGTATTTTATTTTCTTTGTAGCTATTGTGAAAGGTATTGAGTCTGATTTGATTCTCAGGTTGACTGTTGTTGGCATACAGGAATGCTACTGATTTGTGTACATTGATTTTGTAACCTGAGACTTTGCTGGATTTATTTATTAATTCCAGAAGTCTCTTGGAAGAATCTTTGAGGTTTTCTAGATATAAGATCATATTGTCAGCAAAGAGTAATAGTGTGACTTCTTTTCTCATTTGGTTACCCTTAATTTCTTTCTCTTGCCTGATTGCTCTGGCTAGGACTTCCAGCACTAAGTTGAACAGAAGTGGTGCCAGTGGGCAACCTTGTCTGGTTCCAACTCTAAGCGGGAATGCTTTCAATTTTTCTCTGTTTGGAATGATGTTGGCTGTGGGTTAATGGTGTCTTTTGATGACTGGATATACCTACTTTTTAAAAAGTCCAATTTATTAGTTTTTCTTTTATGGTTTATGCTTTTTGTGTCTAGTTTAAGAAATCTTTGCCTATTCCAAGTTGGCAAAACTGTTCTATACTTTTCTCTAAAACCTTTATTTCAATCTATAATCTATCTTACTTGATATTTGTATATAGGGATCAAGATACATTTTTTTCATATTGGTATTCTATTGACCCAGCATCATTTTATTTGGTTTTTAACTTATTTGGAATATGTCCACAAAATTTAATTTCAATGAAATATTTTTTATATTTTCTTAGAAATAATTACTAATGCTTCCTGACAAATTTAAAACTATGGTGATTTAAAATTTATAATTTAATCTCTATATTTAATACAAATATAAATTAAAGTCTCTTTTTAAAACTCTTCTGTTCAATCAGAACTAGTTTTTAAATCCAGCTATTTATTTATTTATTTAACACCAGATTAATGTATAGTGCAAAAAATCATTTTTTAAAAAATAAATTATCATTCTCATTTTTTCATTTGAATTCAATCCAACACATATTTACTATGTGTCTTCTAGAATTTGGGACAGATGAGAATATGGTTGAAGATTTAAGCTCCATTTTTATGTCACTTAGGTTTTAAACAGTATAATAAATTTATCAAACATCTATTAGGAATAAGCCAATTTCCTTAGTACTTAAAATTATATTACAAAGAAAGGTACAAAGTAAGGATTTTTATTAGGATGACCTTAGACCTCCTATGTAATGCCTCTATACCAAGTTTTCCACTAGTAATGACACATATCTTTTAAGATGGGAAAATAGAAAAGAAAATATAAAGGTTTCATTTTGTATTTGGAATACTTATGAATGCTTCCTCTTTGTTGTCATTGTTGCTTAGCTTTATTTTTTTCTTCTTTTATTATTTGTTCTAGGTTGTACTGGTCAGTGGACATCTGGACAGCTGGGATGTTGGGCAGGGGGCCATGGATGACGGTGGCGGAGCCTTTATATCATGGGAAGCACTCTCGCTCATCAGAGATCTTGGTAAATACTTAGAAAATTGTTAACCAATGTGTGGAGGATCTCAGTAGTGACATGTTTAACTCAGCACACAAAATATTTAACAGATTAGTTACTCTGATGTGTTCAATGATCCTCCTGAGGTGTGCACATTTTTTGTTTGGTCAATTCCCAGAAAAGAACTAACTTATCCCCTTAAAGAAAGAAATTTTTATTTAGGTGTACTCCAGACATCCAAATTATCAAAAATTATCAGCCACTGGGGAAAATGAGCAAGCAAATAAAACTTAAGAAAATGTAACTATATCAGCTAGAGACTATGCAAGGAAAACATGACCAAATGAAAAGAGAAATCAGCGGCACTACCTACTTCTTTTTCCTTTTTTCAACTTAAGACATTATCAGACTGTTGGTCATCTTTCCATGATAGAAATCAAAGAGCGTGACCTAGGATTGAAAGAATGATTCCTATTGCTACAATAAGGAATCCAGGCTGAAAACTTGGATGTAGATAAACCTACATGTGGGGAAAATGGACAGGCATAAGAAGTAAGGGCTGATAGTAAAGAAAGTTTATTTTGATGACTGTATTTGCAAACAAAAAACATACATTCCCTCTTTATGTGCCAGTCAAAAAAGTGGATTTTGAGAGTGGTTACAATAATGAAATAATCTGAAGTGAGTGTTCCATGTCTCAATCAGATCAGTGGTGGTTTTAAAATGCCTCATCAACAGAATGTCTTGTGTCATAGCTGTGGAATAACCTCAGTTTCAGATACAGCAAAGATTAGAACATTCCATTGCTTATTTAAGAACATAAGTGTTTAAATTCATGCTTTTCCTGTAGCTTTTAGTAAATCCTTCTAATCTTGTAAATTGGCCCATTAAATAGTTGTTCATCTTCTTAAAAGTAGGTTGCTTAAGTTTTCTTGTTTCGGGGCAAATCTTTAGCATGACATTTTGATTTATGTCTTACTTTCATTTTAAAATGGAGAAATGGAAAAGTGGTCGTGCATTTTTTTTTTTTTTTTTTACTTCTAAATAGGCCAGTGTTTCTTAACCTTGGCACTACTGACATTTTGGATCAGATAATTCTTTATTGTGGGGTTTGCCCCATTTATGGTAGGATGTTTCACAGCATCCCTGGCCTCTACCCATGAGATGCCAATATCACTTTCAGCACTGCACGCCCCCCTCCCTGCCACCTCCAGCAAGTTGTGACAGCCAAAAGTGTCTCCAGATACTGCCAGTGTTTCCTGGAGAGGGCAGGGGTAACAATTGCCCCAGTTTGAGAACCACTAAAATAAATGAATAAAAATGTCTAGGTAACCTGAGTACAGGCTCTTTTTTTAAAAAAAAAAAGAAAACTTACTGATTGGAAATCTCACGTTGTATGTGCTTATGCTTCTAGCATCATTACCACACCTGACAGAAAAGATTCCTGAGCACCTACCATGCTTCTTATAAAGCACTCTGTAAACGGTGGGCACACAGAGAGGTTTAAATCATGTCCTCTGTTCTTAAGACCCCTAGAATATAGTTGGTGACCTATACATACACCTATACACATAGTTATCAATATAAACATAGTTTCAACATCTACTTTTAGAATTGAGTAAGGCTTGAAAGAGTAATTATCCAGCAAATAAAACCAAAAAACACACTTTCCTTCATAGAAGATCTGGTAGAACTCTGTGAATTCTCTTCTGTTCCCCCTTCCTTAAAAATATTCCCTAGGTTATCTCTTCTTTTTTTCCCTCACATCATTCTAGAATGAAGAGGGTTCTAGAGTAAAGCAGGCAAAGTCAAGCATTTTTTCTCTTTATAGAGCACAGATATTTATTTTGGAGGTTAATTTTATTTCAATGTGTTCAACTAGCTTCATTGGAGTGGTGGAGTAAAAGAGAAACTAGACCCATCTGAGTTGGGTTTTAGGTCACTCTGTTCTACAGACGACATTTTTGGGCTCAAGCAAGTCATTTGAACTCTCTGGACTTCATTTTCCTTGTCTCTATTCAACTGTAAGTTTCCAGAGTATTTTATTTGCTTTAGATTAGAAGAAAAATTGTATCTGCTCTAAGCTTTGAATCTTACTTCTTTGGTACTCAGCATGGGGCCCTAAATTGCTTTTAATTGAGTTGAATTCAATTGCATGGGTAAATGTCAAACACCCTGCAAAGTTGAATTGAGTATCTTTTTCCAGCTCTGAAAGTACATTGACTTCAGTTGCTTTTGATAGCCAGTGATCAGTCTTTTCCATTCAGGACTTAAGTCTCTAAAAGATTTCTGAAAACCTATGTAAACATGTGATTAAAACTCTAAAATGAAGAGTAATATTTCCTTTTAGTAGTGTTATGAAGCAGCATAGTATACTGTTAAAAATCTACAGGAATCTGGAGCCAGACTGTCTAAGTTCAAATCTCAGTTCTGCAACTTCCTAGCTGTGTGGCCTCAGGCAAGTTACTTTACCTCTCTGTGCCTCAGTTTTCTCATCTGTGAAATAGGTATAAGAATAATTCCAATCACATAGTGTTGCTTCGAAAATTAAAGAAACTATTTACATAATGTACTTAGAGAAGGGCCTGACCCAACCCAAGTTCTCAATAAATGTTAACTTTTATAACTTAATAAGCAGAACTCTTATTATTATCTTATTTTTATATAAGAGAAGATAATTTTTTCACACCCCTGTTAGTGATCACTTTGCCTCCTAACTTATGTTAGTTATACTTACGTAACTCTAGGGCTAGCTGCTATGGTACCCCTAAAATATCCTTTCCCTTTACTATTGTATGTATCCTCTCCCCTTACTCCCTTGCACGATGGAAACCTGGTGCTCCCTCCACTTTTTTCCATTTTCATACTAAGTTTTCAGGAGTCTTAAATTCCTCCTGGTCACTTCCCTCTTCCACGTCCTGCTCATGTTAATGCCCAGTGTCCACTCCGCATCCTACTTCCTATGACTGTCCCCACTGAGTCTCACTCTTTAATCTTAAAATTGATTGTGGATTTCTATGTGTAGATTGCCTATGTATTTTAATATGAAGAGCTGGGTCTCACATATGACACATGAGTTCTATGAATAGATGAAAATTGCTAATATGTTTGATCAAGACATAGGGCCTTGGGCTTGAGACCAAGAAATGGGTTCATAATTATGTTACTTAATTACATTGAGCCCACACAGTTTAATTGATGAAATGTGAAAGCTCTGGGGCAATCTCTTTTTCCAAGAAAAATGAGGCTCCTTTTGGATGCTGTTCCTTGGACGATATGTCATACAGCATGCATGTCAGAGTCCCTCAGTGGGGCTTGTTAATTTGAAGTGTTGGTCCAGCGGGGTTCTCTAGTATTTGGGAATATTTTTCTAAGATTCATCCTTCTGGTATATTCTCCTTGTCTTCCTCTTTCACTGCTCTTAGAGATTCACTCTTTTGCCAAAGCCATCAGCTTAAATTATTCAATTAATCTAATAGAGATATTTGTGCTTTGTAAATATAATCAGTCATTCCTGAATAACTGTCAACAGAAGGCTATTTGCCATGAAGTGCTATTGAATACTTTTTTGTGTTTGTGGTTTACTAGACTTGAAACTGTTTATTTGCAATGTCATTTCCTGGAATATTCTGGTATCAGTGGACAAAGCCTATGGCCAAAGGTGCTGTGCTTCAAAATGTTCATTTGGCACTAGAAAAATAAACTACCAGTCATCTTCAAATTCTTTGAACTTTATCATTTTCTGTAAAGTTATAATTTTGAGTTTTCAGCCCTAAATAAATAAAATAAATGAGAATTAACAGCATTATCTGGTTGTTGAAATGTGGGATATATAAGCAAGATATTTCTAGAAAAATGTGAATGTGAGCATCCTGACTGTGATTATTAAAGAGCTTGAAAGTCCATTTCTTAGAAAAATATTTTATTTTTATGTTATTTCACGCATTTACTCAACAAATATCTGTTGTGCATTAGCTGCATATTTGTGTACCAGATGCATTGTACTAAAGAGGAAGGAGACATGACCTTTAAAGACCTTGAAGCAGGAGAGACATTTAATTCAAAAAATGCAATGAAATTGTTGTCAGTTCTCTAAATGCAGTATGTACAAATGACTTTGGGCACCTGCTGAAGAGAGACACCAGCATGGCTTGTCTGGGTCAGGGCAACTTCACTAAGGTGATAGTTGAGCTTTCTTTTATAAAGATAAATAGAAACTCCTGAAACAAAAAGAGCAGAATGAAAAATTCCCAGCAGAGTATAGAGCTTCCAGTTCTGCACATCATTAAAAATGAGGAGGCAGTCGTTGGCAGTAGCAGTTCTGAGACGGTGAGGGGAGGGAGAGGTCGTGGAATTATAGGAGATTCCCACTTTTTACCTGATATATTTACGTAATGTTAGACTTTTGTGTAATAATTTTGTGTTACTTCAATAATCAAGAAAAAGCCCTCAAAAGCACCCCCCCCAAGAAAAGGAAAGAAAAGAAAGATTCTTGATATTGCTATTACCATAAACACTCTGTTAACAGAGCAGAGGTAAGAAAGTAGGAAGAGTTGTGAAGGAGTCACCAAGCCTACCTGGCTCGGAATATACCAGTGAACACAGCCAAATGCATGCCAAGTCTTTGTTGTAAGCTCCACTGTAGCTAGAGCTTTATGTAGCCATTTCCAATGCAGTGGGTTGTCTCTTAAAAGTGGGGTCCCATTTGGGAAGAGGGTTTCCTTCTTCAAGGCTCTGGTCAGTTCTGCCTTGGAAAAACCCCGGGAAATCCAATCCAGAGTAACTGAGGGAAGGGAATGAATAGATTCCAATGAAATGGAAACCTAAAAGGTAGAGCTAGAGACAGCTGGAGCCCTGAAACCAATTTGGAACTAACCCAGACCTAGAAAGGAAATCTCTCTTAGGACCCCCACCTTGGGCTTAGCCATTCCTCTGGGTATAATAAAAGTACTAAGAGCTAGCATATACTAAATATTACTCTGCTCTAGGCATTGTGCTAAGCACTTCACTATGTACATGTTCTCTTTTCTTCCTGACAGTAGCCCAAGAAGTAGATAACTCTTGTTATATCCATTTTACAGATGAGGAAACTGAAGCAGAGAAAAGCTAAGTACCCTGCTCAACTTAAAAAACTTAAATCCAGGCATCCTGACGCCATACCCAATACTCTTAAATACTTTATAATACTTCTTATTGTAACAGTATCCCCAGTCTGTTTCTAGGAACACTCTTCCTCAGGATATCAAGAGATGTTACACAAAAAGAAAAAAAAAGTGTCCTATTGTCAAGTAAGTTTGAGAAACTCCCTCTTGATAATTGCTTTATTCATCAGAAACATTTGCCGGGAGAGTTTTCCATTGGCACAGTATACTTGGGGACATACTACCCTAGGGATTGTTGGTAGTAGCAGAACTGAAGAAGAATCCAAGAATACTTGCTCAGATGTGCTTCTGAAACTGAGTACAAATGACCTTGGATTTGTTTTCATTCTAGATTTTCTAAGCCACCTTGCGGAGTTTGCAGTTGCCAGAATATTGACAAAGTAGAACCATGTGATGGTTCTGTAATTGGCATGGTAGAGCTTGTTCTTGTATTTCTCCTTGAAGAGTATTTGCATCCACCCAACTGCAAATTCCAGCCAACAACTGACTTCTTATCCACACAAACTGAGTCTATTTTACGTAAAATTAATATGGTATTATTGGAAATATTTGAAATATGCTAAGGGCTCTTTCTACCATGTTTTTCTATGGCCCCAAATGAATCTCGATTTGGTAGGATTTTTCTTTTCTAGAAGGAACTTTTGTCTTAAAACATTTCATGAACTCTCCCTACTCCCATTTTGGATGCTCTTTCTCCACAATTATTTTGTGAACACAGGAAGGGAGACTAATGGCCCTTAAAATCACTGGTGCTCAATATTTTTAGAGAATAATACATCTGCATATGAAGCTGTTCAGGAAATTAACTTGTTTTAAGACACAAAAAAATTTCCCTCCAACATTAGATTTCATTTTTATTAATTTAAATTGTAATGTGTAGATAGTTGTTTTCTTTTTTCTGAAAAATTTTGGTCTTGACTTTTTGTAATTACACTAAGTACAGCAAATACCTAAAACAATAGAAGAATTAGGAACTTTAAGAATTGGTTCTCTCCTTTCCTCCTTTCCCTTTTTTTTTTTTTTTTTTTTTTGTTGTTGTTGTTGTTGTTCCTTCTAAATGTAAGTTTATAGTCATGGGGCATTTGTGACTCCTTCTCATGTGCTTTAAAGGATGATCTTCTCATTTTTTATTCAGATACGTTATTTCCTGTAGTGACAAGTTATGTAGTATCGGGCTTTTCCATAAGACCTATGACAGATACATATTTTTTTTTTCATCTGGGAATTGCTGAGAACTTTTCCTGAGGTTTGAACACATTTATAAGTTTCACTAACACAGTTAGCATCCTTATATCTCATTCAGCTAACTAACATAGGCATTTCTACTGGCATGTGTAAAAAGACAAATGGTGTGTAGATTGATTCATAAAATATGTGAGATACAGTAAGATTTGTTAAAAATGAATCACTTAGAATGTGATCTACCTTTTAGTTTTGATGTGACATGGGAGATTCCATAGTCATTTTAGAGCCTTAGCCTACCTGAATATTGCTGTTATTATTTTATCATTTGGTTAGAATATACCATTAGTAGATGCAACCCAGGCCCAGTGGCATGCAGCATCATGACCAATTCCTTCCTGTCTGATAGAGTCTTGAGGGGTGGCAGATGAATGCTGTGAGAGGATGAGTCTCATGGCCCCCTTTTTGTATAGCATGCTCAGCTTTCTCCCCCACATACCGTGGTTTGGCCTGCATGCCTTAGAAAGTGAAGCAATGTGGTGGCAAAGGAAAGTAGAAGCTTAAGAAATTGGTATTATTTATCCTGGAGAAGAGGAGTCATGGGAAGGTTTAATAATAGTCTCCTTAGTGCCCCAGTGGATTTCCTCCCACCGAAGAGTGGAATACATAGAAGTCGAGGGTATGGCTGTCTGGAGAACCTAGACTGCTTCATTAAAACAGTATCATCATGGTTTTGCACAGCTTGCCTCACAAGGGGATATCCTGTTTCAATAACAAACATCGAGTGCCCACTTCATATCAGACACGTAAAATGGACAGGACACGGTTCCTTCCATCAGGGAGCTCACAGTCAGACAACAGTGGCTTCACATAGACACATTTGAGCTAAGTCTTGAAAAGGAAGGAAGTGGGAGAAAAGAGAACAAAATTAGAACTCATGAAAGTACATAGCTTGAGGAGAGGAGGGTGTTTTTGTAACTCTAAAGCGATAAGCAACCGAGGAATGGTAGGAAATGAGACAAATGAAAGGTGAGAGTCAGTTTGTGAAGGGCACTGAATGCAAAGCTAGAGTTTGGAGTTGGTGCTATAGGCAGCAGGAGCCACTGAAAATTTTAAGCATGGGATTGCTTCTTTCCAAAAGATATTGGGTTGATTTTCGTTTTAACTTCTAAAGTACTGTGATAAACAGAATGGACACACAGAAAAGTAGAGCAGGGAGATCTCAGCTATGCTGAGTGAGCCTGGAAAACCACAGCTTTGGAGCTATTAAGCAAGTTGTATTCGCGTGTGGTAGAAGAGCCAGCTTCCACCTTCCTATGCTAAATATACCGAAGAGGAAGTGATGGGGTTTCCAGGGCAGCTGTGTTCTTTGCCTACACGTGTCTGCATCATGCTAATGCTGCATTTTACAAAAGCTGTGGTTTACCCAGCTTCTAATGAATTCTGTTCCAGTAAACTTGCCTAAAAACAAAGGTCTGCAAAGAAACAAGAAAATATATATGAACATCTGATTGGACCTTTATTGTTAACTGGCTTTTAAAAATTGTCCTGGAACATAAGAGTTTAGTTTATTCTTAATAAACCCTCCACTCCTATGAACATTCTCCAAAGCAAGCACTAGGAACAAAGAGTTTCTGCTGGGTGTGTCACAGGCTAAAGAATGTATTGAAAGAAGTTATCTGTTATAAGAGTACTTGTAATCCTCCTAATGCCCTCCTCGTATTAGATATTAGATAATCATCGATGAACCAATAGTCAGCCCATGTTCTTGCCCTACACCAGCATTTCCAGACTATACGACGTGACCAAGATGTCACCGACTTTTCAATCCATTAATTCCTCTTTTCTTAAGCCTTCCTTAAATAACTCAAAATCTTGAGGTAAATGAGAGGCAGCATGGATAGTAGAAGAAGCATATGTTCTATGTTAGAATACCTTAGATTCAAATCCTTCTATGCTACTTAGTAGCTCTATTATCCAGGGAAAATTATTTAACTTTTTATGTCTCAGTTTCCTCCTCTTTACAATGGGAACAATTTATCTTGCATAGTCGATAGGATTATTTGAAATAATTTAGACAGTAGTATCTGGTCCCTACCAAACCGTCAATAAAAGTAGCCAATATTATTAGATGCTAATGGCCAAAACAACAAGTATGGACATTCCAGCAGAGAATATAATTCCAGGATAGACTCTTAGCTCTCACATCTTCACATCTGTACCCCATCGCACAGTTCAGCTTGGCCAGGGCCGTTCCCACAGTGGAGAAGCCCTCAAAACAAAAGAACAGTAGTTGACGCTGATGAACCAAACTCACAAACCTTCACCCCACTATAGCCACCATCCATGAGTGTATATAAGGCTAATATATTAGGCTGATTCTCTCCTCATTGCTGTAGTGAAGAGCACCTTACTAGATGCTTCATAAGTGTGGTGCAGACTTAAAAATATAATAACACTCCCAGTGTGAGGATGTAGAAATCATTTTTTCCCATCCCCTTTGCTGTCTCTGTCAATGTCCTTAACCTAAGTAACACTGTATATAGAAAGATTTATAACAGTGCTGAAGAAAAGAATAGTAAAAACAGAAATACCTGTTGAGGGCAATGGAATTTACTACAAAGTAAGTTTGTTGAGATACCGAAAAAAAAAATCAAGGCAGAGAAAACAAAGAATAAAATCTAGTGCTTACTGTTTACAACTTACTGTGGTAACTGAATTCTTAAGAAATATTTCTGTTTTTAATGTAGTCAAAACCTTACAATTTCCAGGCATTCTCAGAAGATGCTCACGCTTAAAAAACCAAGAATGATGACCAGTGATGCTTATATTATTTTCCTTTCTCTGGAATAATGGCATCTTTAAAAAGGAATATATTTAAAATGCAATTGAAACCATCAAGTTATTGCTTTGATTAATGTGTGTGGGAAAATATAATTCAGGAAGTGTTTTAAAGGCTATATTTCTGTTCTCATCACCGTAGGCTGTAGATCCGTTTAGCCATCCCATGTTCACTTGTTTCAGGTAACGTATTAGAACAAAGAAATATTTTATGAAGTGCTTCATATTGGAATTATTCCTTTTCTGAAAGAAAGTATGAATTCATCTTTTATAGTTGAATAATTTTAGATGAAGTCATTTTAATGTCATTTTTGGTCACAAATGAAGAGTTGAATAGAGGAATTTTTGAACTGATTACCTTTCTGCAAACTTATAGTGTGCTGTCAGAAAAAACTGTGGTTAAACTTATTATAAAGCAAAGGATTTTGGTAAAAATGCAAAATATCTACCAAGAGACCTCCATGTTGTATATTTTCATTTTTATAATCTACACCTAGGAGAAGGGAGGAGAAAAACAATATTTATTGAATATCTCTTATGTGCCAGTTACTTTGTACAGTCTTTTTTAATCCTCAGAGCAGCCCTCTAAGACATGTATTATTACCTCTAATAGGTCACAGGACCTATCTGGGACTCAGTTCTTTATCAGTGAAATAGATGACAATTTGTTTGCAAGGCCTTTATATGGATCAAATATAATCTAGACAAAATGTATGTCTTTCAGAGTTGCAAAGATGGAAAATACATGGCATATAATGTTGAAGAATACTGCAGTGGCAATGCTGCTACTGATGGTGATCATTTCAGTGGCTTGGAATTCAAATGGAACACTTTGGTAGAGCAGTGATGTCAGACATAGAGAGACAAGGCAACCTTCACAGTGGTTATAATAAGGAAAAAGTTCAATAATGTCCTACAGCATTTTATGTCAGTAGTATTATTTTACTAACTGCAAATGTATAATATCCCATTATACATTTGCACTTAGCAAAATGGAGGTAAATGATAGGTAAAATGATTATTTTAAAGAACTGGCAGTGAATACTCTTGTTTTAGGTCTTAAATGAAGTAGGGTCAAGTAAGATTTCTCATCCAAGTCTTCTTAGATTGATGTGTTGATGACAGTAGACTGTTCCTAATTTTAGGATGATCTAATAATGGCAGTTAGTATGGTTGACTATGCTGTATCAAGTTCTGCACTAAGTTCTAGATATGTGATTCTCATTGAGTCTAGAAGTCTACTATTACTTCTTTTACAGAAGAAGGGCCCAAGGCTGATATATACTCACAACTTGTAAAAGTAGAAATTCTCTTGTTTCTTTTTCATAAGGTTGCTCTTTAAATTTTTTCTTTGCTCTTTTTTTAATTAAGAAATATTTCAAATAATGAAAAATATACAATAATAAATGCAGATATATCCTCTACCCACATTTCATAAATGTTAACAATTTTAGATATTACTTTCAGGGCCCTAGTTTAAAAGAAATTGAAAGTTACCAATACATCAAGTGCTTATAGATGCA
The DNA here is from genome assembly GCA_004363605.1 of Indri indri. Taxonomy (NCBI): domain Eukaryota; kingdom Metazoa; phylum Chordata; class Mammalia; order Primates; family Indriidae; genus Indri; species Indri indri. The sequence goes on along the minus strand of RJWJ010008220.1, from coordinate 5,392 downwards.
GAAAAAGCATTTGATAAAATCCAACACCCTTTCATGTTATAAAAAAAAAAACCCTCAACAAACTAGGCATAGAAAGAATAGAGCTCAAAGTTATTAAAGTTGTCTATGACAAACCCACAGCCAATGTCGTACTGAATGGGGAAAAGTTGAAAGCATCCTCCCTGAGAGCTGGAACAAGACAAGGGTGCCCACTGTCACCACTTCTATTCAACATAGTATTGGAAGTCTTGGAGCAATCAGGCAAGAGAAGAAATAAAGAGCATCCAAATCAGGAAAGAGGAGTCAAACTATTCCTGTTTGCAGATGATATTATCTTGTATCTAGAAACCCTAAAGACTCCACTGAAAGACTCCTGGAATTGATAAATAAATTCAGAGAAGTCTTAGGTTACAAAATCAATGTACGTGAATCAGTAGCATTTCTATATACTAATCATAGTCAAGCTGAGAATCAAATCAAGGACTTAATACCATTCACAATAGCTACAAAGAAAATAAAACAGGAAATACTTAACCAAGGAGATGAAAGATCTCTACAAGGAGAACTGTAAAACAGTGATGAAAGAAATCATACATGACACAAACAAATGGGAAAAAAATCCTTGCTCATGGATTGGCAGAATCAATATCATTAAAATGCCCATACTGCCCAAAATGATTTACAGATTCAATGCAATTCCCATTAAAATACCAACATCTTATTTCACAGACCTGGAAAAAATAATCCCACACTTCATTTGGAACCAAAAAAGACCCCAAATACCAAAGCAATCCTAAGCGAAAAGAACACATCTGGGTGCATCACATTGCCTGACTTCAAATTATACTGGAAGACAATAGTGACCAAAACAGCATGGTACTGGTATAAAAGTAGAGGCATAAACCAATGGAACAAAAATAGAGAATGCAGAAATAAAACTATATAGCTGTGATCAACTGATCTTCAACAAAGCAGACAACAATATGCACTGGGAAGAGAAAGTCCTACTCAAATGTTGCTGGGAAAATTGGATAGCCACATGCAGAAGAATGAAACAGGACACCTATCTCTCACTATACACAAAAATTAATTCAAATGGGTAAAAGACTTAGATCTAAAGCATGAAACCATAAGAATTCTAGAAGAAAACATAGGAAAAACTCTCCTAGACGTCAGCCTAGGCAAAAAATTTATGACTAAGACCCCCAAAAGCGCACATAACAACAACAAAAATAAATAAATGGGACTTAATTAAATTAAAAAGCTTCTGCACAGCAAGAGAGATAATCAACAAAGTGAATACACAACCTACAGAATGGGAGAAAATATTTACAAACTCTTCATCCGACAAAGGACTAATATCCAAAATCTACGAAGAACTCAAACAAATCAGCAAGAAAAAAACAACCCCATCAAAAAGTAGGCAAAAGATATGAACAGTTTTTCAAAAGAAGATAGACAAATGGCTTACAAACATATGAAAAAATGTTCAACATCACTAATCATCAGGGAAATGCAAATTCATATTACAAAGAGATACTACCTTACTCACATCAGAATGGCCATTATTCAAAAATAAAAAAACAGTTTGTTCTTTTTGTTTAAGGTTGCTTTACCTATACAGGGTCTTCTCTGGTGCCATACGAAGCATAGAAGTGCCCATCGATACATGAGTGGATTAATAAAATGTGGTGTATGTATACCATTAAAAAAAATGGTGAACTACCTATTGTATTATCCTGGATGGAGCTGGAGCCCATTCTAAGTGAAGTGTCATAAGAATGGAAAAACAAATACCACATGTACTCACCATTAAATTGGTACTAATTGATCAACACTAATGTGCATGTATGGGAAGTAACATTCATAGAGTGTCAACCAGGTGGGAGAGCGGAGGAGAGAATGGGTAAATCCACACCTAATGGATGTGGTGCACACTGTCTGGGGGATGGGCATGCTTGGTGAGCAGTGCAAAGGCAGTTTATGTAACCAAAGCATTTGTACCCCTGTAATGCTCTGAAATTAAAAAAAAAAACAAAAAACAATAGATGCTGGCATTGATGCAGAGAGACAGGAATGCTAATACACTGTTGGTGGGACTGCAAATTAGTACAACCTCTATGTAAAACATTGTGGAGATTCCTTGAGGAAATAAATGTAGACCTACCATTCAATGCAGCAATCCTACTACTGGTTATCTACCCAAAGGAAAAGAAGCCATTTTATAAAAAAGACACCTGCACTTGAATGTTTATTGCAGCACAATTCACAACTGCAAAGATGTGGAACCAACCTAAGTGCCCATCAGTTCACAAGTGAATAAAGAAAGTGTGATACACACACACACACACACAAAACATCCTGGAGTACTACTCAGCCATAAAAAGGAATGAAATAATGTTTGTAGCAACTTGAATGGAGCTGAAGACCATTATCTTAAGTGAAGTGTGTCAAGAATGGAAAACCATACATCATATGTTAACAGTAATAAGTGAGAGGTAAGCGGTGGGTACACATGGGCACAAAGAGATATAAAGGACAGTGGAAACCAACACGTGGAGAGGGTGGGAGGGGAGATGTGGGATAAAAACTCACTTATGAAGTACAATGAACACTATTTTTGTGAAGGACATATCAAAGCCCTGACTTAAGATATCCATGTAACAAAAACATTTGTACCTCCTTAATATTTAGAAATAAAAAAAAGAAAAAGTTGCTATTAATAATACTGTTGACACCTGTTTTGTGCCTCTCCACAATCCATTTCCTTCTCCCTCTGCAGATGTAACCAGTGTTTGAGATTGTTTTAACATTATTCTGTATGTATGTTAAAAACAATATAAGTTTTGTGATTTCGAATTTACACAAGTGTTAGTATTTTCTTCTTTCTTCAGGTTTATTCTGTTTATTTTTCCTATCTTCTTGAAGTGAATGTTAAGTCCTTTAATTGTCAGTCATTTTCATTTTCTAATGTATACATTTAAGGCCATGTATCTCCCTCCAAGCACTGGTTTAGCTGCATTATGCAAGTTTTGAAATAGTACCTTTAAATTTCCAAAAATACCGAATTATTATTGAGTTACTGAGTTCCAATTTTCTTGCATACTTATTGTAACATGGTCTACAGAATATTGATTCTGTTGTGTTTGTTGAGAGTTATTTTTGGCTTATTACATAAAGTTTTTGAAGAAAGTATATTAAAATCTCCCACTAGGATTGTGATTTTTTTATAAATTTCTCCTTGAATTTCATCAGCTTAGCTTTATGTAGTTTGAAGCTTTATTGCTCTATATAGTTGAGCCTGAAGATCTTCTTTATCCTTAATAATGATTTTTTCTCTGCAAGTCTATTTTATCTTCTCTTAATATCATGGAACCAATTCTCTTTTGGTTCCTTTTTTTTTTTTTTTTTTTTTTTTTTTTTTTTTTTTTTTTTTTTTTTTTTTTTTTTTTTTTTTTTTTTTTTTTTTTTTTTTTTTTTTTGCTCCTTTACTTCTGATTTATCTAGGTTGTGTGTGTTAGTTGATTCTGTCATACATAGCATAAAGTTAGATGTTAAATATCAAACCTGACAATATCAGTTAACATGGAAGTTTGTCTTGTTTATCTTTATCGTGATTACTTATATTTTAGTAACTTCCTAAATTTTCTATTAAAGTTGCCATTTTTTCATCCTTTTTTGCTTTCTATTGGATTCACTGGTTTTTCTTACCCTTTCCACCCATTTCCTCTGTATTATTCAGAAACTTACACATTTTCTTTCTGTTCTTTTAGTGGTTACTATTAAAATATCACATTATTTACCTTAATTAAATAATATAGCAACCATAGATTGCTCCAGTGTATCCCCTTTTATCATATGTTATCATAGATGTTATTGTTGACTAGTATTTTAGTTATGCTTTGTTTATAAACTATCTCCAGATACATCATTACTTGCTTAATATTATTTGCTAGGGTCTGAACGTGTCCCCCAACATTCACGTGTTGGAAATTTAATCCTCAATGCAACAGTGTTGGGAGGCAGAGACTTTTGGGAGGTATTTACATCATAAGGGCTCATTATAAAAGGGCTTAGGGGAGGGATTCCATCCCGTTTTTTCCGTCCACCTTCTGCCATGTAAGGACAGTTCCTTCCCTCTGGAAGATGCACTGTTCAAGGAGCCCTCTTGGAAGCAGAGACTGGGCCTTCACCAGACACTGAATCTACCAGTACCTTGATCTTGGACTTCTCGGCCTTCAGAACTGGGAGAAAATAAATTTCTGTTCTTTATAAATTACCCAGTCTCAGGTATTCCGTTATAGCAGCACAAAATGGACTAAGACTATTTTTTGTCTTTACCACTTACTGACTGTGTTAGCTTCCAAGTTTTTCAAGTGTGCTATGCCTAGTTTCCTCTTATGTATAAAGGGGATTATAATAGTATCTAAACGTAGGTTTATTGTGATTATTAAATGAGCTACATTAGTTCCTGGCACATAATTACTCAGTGAATTTTAGCTGCTATTATTTAGTTAGTACTTCTTAGATTGTCAGCATATTCTCTGACATTTTTATTTTTTTCTTCTGGTTCAACTACCTTCTTCCTGAAGTAGAATGCACAGTAGTTCTTTTAATAGAGTTCTGTGAGTAATAAACTCTAAGTTTTATTTGAAAACACCTTTATTTTGTTTTTATCTTTGAATGATGTTCAGTTGGATATGAAATTATAGATGGCAGTTATTTTTCACAGAATTTGGGAGATATTACTCTATTTTTTTCCGGCTCTTCTAATTGTTCTTGAGGAATCCAATCGTATCAGTGATAATCTACATTTTCACCATGATTTGTCTGGGGACACTTTTGTTTTTATTTTTACCTGCCTTTATTTTTTTGCATCTTCAATCTGAGAACACTTCTCTTTTTTTTTATTTAGTAATGTCATAAGCTATTATCTCCCCAAATATTCTCTCCTTCATTCTAGTCTCTCCTTCTGTAATCCTTACAAGATAAACATTTCATTCTGTCTCCCATATCTCTCAACCTAACCTTCTGATTTTTTATTTCTTTATCTCTTCGCAGAGTTTCTGGGTGGTTTCCTCAGATCCATTCTTTCAGTTCATTGTATTTCCCTTCAGTTGTGTTGTTAATTTTATTTAATCCTTCCACTGAGTTTTTAAAATACATTTTTTATTCTAGAAAGGTTTTAGATTTACAGAAAAATTACAAAGAGAGTTCAGAGTTCCCTTATACTCCACATGCAGTTTCTCCTATAACATCTTGCATTGGTATAGTGCATTTGTTACAATTAGTGAAAAAATATTCACACATTATTATTAAGTAAAAGACCAATCTATTCAGATCTCCTTTGTTTTCACCTAATATATTTTTCCTGTCCTAGGATCCCATCCTGTGTACCACATTATGTTTAGTC
>RJWJ010008219.1:11010-54409 GCA_004363605.1 Indri indri | reverse complement strand
GACTTTTTTTATTATGTCAATATCTTTGTTACATTTCTCTGATAGGCTTCTGAATTCCTTTTCTCTGTTGTCTTGAAGTTCACTGGGCTTCATCAGGACTGCTATTTTGTATTTTTTGTCTGAAAGGTCGCATATCTCCATCACTTCAGAATTGGTGACTGGTACCTTATTTAGTTTGTTTCATGAGGTCATGTTTTTCCTGTATGTTCTTGATGCTTGTGGATGTTCATCGATTTGTGGGCATTGAAGGGTTAGGTATTTATTTTCCTGCAGTCTGGGCTTGTTTGAACCTGTCTTCCTTGAGAAGGCTTTCCAGATACTCAAAGGGAATTGAGTGTTGTGATCTAAGTCTTTGGTCACTATAGCCATATCAATACTGGGGGTGCCCCAAGCCCAATAATGCTGTGACTCTTGTAGGCTCCTGGTGGTCCTGCCTTGGTAGACTTTGTTTAGATACAGGATAATTCCCTGGATTACCAGGCAAAGTCTCTAACTCTCTTCCCTCACTCTCTGTGCTGGGCTGGTGAAGTTGGGGGAGGAGAGATGTGGGCACTTCCTCATGGCCACTGCAGCTGGGACTATGCCATGTCATACCAGAACTAAACCCAGTGTTACCCAAACCCCATGGCTACTTCTGATATTTATTCACAGCCCAAGTGCTTCTTTATTCACCAGGTGGTGAATCTTGCCAGGACTGTGTCCTTCCCTTCAGGGTAGCATCTTTACTTTTGGCCCAGGGTAGGTCTAGAAATGCTATCCAGGAACTATGGCCTGGAATCAGAGGCTTCAGGAGTCTACTTGGTACTTATATGTTGCTGAGCTGGTACCCAGATTTCAAAACAAAGTCCTTTGAATTTGTCCTTTTCTTTTCCCCATGTGGAAAAGACTGTCCCTGAGCTGCACTGCCAGGAGTTGGGGGAGGTGTGATGTAGGCACTGGCTTAGCCACCACCACTGGTGTCTCACAGGGTCACGTGCTCCCCAGGCCTACTGGCTCCTTGCAAGCACAGCCACAGGAATTGACCAAGGACTACAGCCTTTATGGCCAGACTTCCTTATGAATTTATTTATTTTAGGGTGCAGACTGCTTTTTGTCCCCTCGTTGGTTTCAGGACTGAGGATTTCCCTATGGCTGGGCTGATCTAAATGCTCCTTCCATGGGTGCCAGCAGTATTATGCCCTGTGCTGTGTTCCCCTGTGACAGAGTGGATCTGAGATCCAGTCCAAATTCCCATAATCACTTCACTCTTCCTCCCCTGGGACATACAGATTTTTTTTCTCCACTCTGCGCTGGTGTGGCACTGCTGGGGTATGGGGGATAGGGGAGGGAGAGGAAGGGGTGGTGTAGGCAATGTAAGAGTCTTTTCTGCCTTCTTCAGTGCCTCTTTCCTTGATGTAATGTTAAAGCCAGGTACTGTGATCGCTCATCTGATTTTTGGTTCTTTTGAAGGTGCTTCCTTGCATGGATACTTGTTGAATTTGGTGTTTATGCGGAGGGATGATTGCTGGAGGTTTCTATTCAGCCATCTTGTTCCCCATGATTTCTTTCTCCACTCGTTTCTTTTTTGCGCATAGAAACACGTCTGATCTTTGTATGTTGATTTGTATCCTGGAACTTTACTGAATCGGTTCTAAGAGTTTTTTGGTATCATATTTAGTTTTTTTTTAAATAATATAAGCTCATGTTTTCTGCCAAGAGGGACAATTTGAGTTGCTGTTTTCTAGTTTGGATACCTTTTATTACTTTTTTTGCTTGATTGCTCTGGGTAGGTCTTCCAGTACTGTGTTGAATAGAAGTGGTGAAAGTGGGCATTCTTGTCTCGTTCCAGTTCTTAGAAGAAAGCTTTTCAGCTTTTCTCCATTCTGTATGGCTAGGACTGTAGGAGTCCTCAGTGGAAATGCGGACTGTGGGGGATCTCTCACCCTTTCTCCGCACTGGGGAGACTCTCTGGGCCCCTAACTGATCCTGGCAAAACTTGGGTACCTTACTTCCTTCTTTTTTCGTGCCTGAGATGTTTCCTGTCACTTCTCTGGTGAATTTCATTGTTCTCCCTCAGATGCTTTATTTGATGTGTGATTATCTACTTACTGTTTTGATCCTACTTTGTGGAGGGGGTGAGTGCCAGGTGCCTTTAGTCAGCCATCTTGAAGCCTCCCCCTACTTTCTTAAATATAATCATTTTTATTATTGAAACTTGTTATTTTTATTCTTAGAGAATGATTATTTGTGTGCGTATTAAACTTTCAAATAGTGTGGAATAGGCGACAATATTAAGTAGTGACATAACCTTATTGTATTTTGATATTATCTGTCAAAATGTTTTCTTCTAAATGTTAATTTGCTTTATTATTATTATGAAATAATATGTTTCTTTAAAAAGTTATTATATAGATTGACACAGTCCTCATTCACGGGAACTAATCTTCTAACAAAAATACATTTACCCAGACAACCATCTGGGGAAATGACTCATCCAAGAGCATAATTACTGTGATATCTTACAGTGTGTATGTTAGTAAGTTGGTTTGACAAGAATGATGGTTAAATCAGTTTTAATAGTTAAGCGTATACTTGTGTTTTGCTCATAAGAGTAAATGACATATGAATGGTTTTAGAATATAGTTATTTTTAATTAGGGGCAACCCACCAAAACACAGGATCCAGAAGCTGTTGGCCCAGTTATCTGCGTGTATAAATGTAATGACGTGTTTGCTAATTTAGCATATAGCATAATGGTACTTTCATATCACAAAACATCATGATGTACTGGAAAATGCACACTTCTAATGTTGGGTTTCAGTGTAGTAGTTAAGAGCACAGCTTTCTGGAGCTAGACTGTGTGGGTTTAAATCCTAGCTCTGTCATTTACCAGTTAGGTAGCCACTTAAGCTTTCTAGGGTTGTTTCCTTATCTTTATCATGGAGGCGATAATAATCCTGCATCAAAGGGTTATTGTGAGGATGAGATGAGTAAATATATGTAAATCACTTAAAACAGTACCTGACACTTAGTAGGAGGTTTGTGTCAGCTATCATTATGGTTTTTGCCTTCAACCTAGTCAGTGAACTTGGGTAATTCACTTTTCTAAGTCTCAGTTTCCCCGTTTTTGAAAATCCAGGAGCAAGAAGAACATATGTGAGTTGGGAGAGGGATTTACTAAATTATTTTTAAAACTCCTTCCAGTTGAAGAATTTTAAAACTCCGATTTGCTGTATAGCCAATTGCTATCATGTACCTTTTCTGCACACCAATAGAATTCTGAGAGTTTCCCAAGTAATATTTACTTTGTAAGTATTATTTAGATAGGTCCTAAAATTGACTTAGCGGATAGATGAATAAAGAAACTGTCATTCAACCTTGCTGAAAGTGAATTCTTGGAAAATTTAAATATGAAGTAATAATTTAGAAACTTATCTTTGTTATTTTTGTTTCAGATTGAGCCCAAAGAATTATCTGAGAACTGTTTCTGGTTAAAAGTTAAAGAAGACAAGTTTGAGAATCCAGATCTCTTTGCAAAGTTGGCATTGAATTTTGCTACCCAGATAAAAGGTACATTTTACTTTTTAAAATATAAATTCTTGATTCTGATATATTAGAATTCAGTTCTTTGCTAAAAATTTCTAATAATATGTACATATATATACTTTTTCCACACCAAACAGGGTACTTAATAAGTATAATTTACTTATTTGATAATAGAGTCCCTTGTTTATCATTGTAGTCCATGAATTTTTGGTATTTTATTTTAATGTGACTATTTCGCTAATTATTGCAGAAGTGATAGTTCAGTTTAGCATAGAATTTTTTCTTTCTGAACAAGTCTTTACAACTAAGATATGGAAATATTCTATGCTCTCATGCAATTTGAATCAGCACCTTTACCATTCATTTGTCTGATTTATCACAACGTCCCCCAGAATGTGAATGTGAATTTTGGAAGATTCAGAGAAAGTGAGAGAGACAAGTAAAAATTATTTCTTTTCAGGTGTTCTATTATATGTTGCATATTGGAGTTGCTCGTGTTGTATTTATTGTTCCTTGTGGGCTGAAGTGAACACACACACTGAAATCCGGGGTGATTAGAGTATTCTGAAGAATTTTGACATTTTTCAAAAATTCCTACCAATTAGGTCTACTTTCTTTGTTCTTATCTGATATAGTAGACATCACATTTAAAGGGTTCTTCAATGACTTGAGAGGGTACCATTAATTATCACTTTTTAAAGTTGAAAAATTGCTTAAAGCTAAGTATTCATGCTTATTGCAAAGTATTCATATAGCTTAAAAAAATATGGTTTAAAAGAAGTAAATCTCCCTTCAATCTCCAACTTACAGCTTTTTCCACAGAGAAAACCACTATTACTAAATTTTTGCATTGCCTCCTAGAAATAGTCTGCCTCTAGATACATATGTGTATTTATCTTTTTTTTTTTTTATTATTCCTTGCTGTTTTTGCCAACCGTGTTTTGGAGGTTATTCCATAGGAGCTTGTGTTTATCTACAGTGTTCTTTCTACGTACTGCATAGAATTCTGTGGTATGGGTTGATTTTAATTAATTTAAGTAGTCCCATAATAATGGATATTCAGATTAGTTCCAGTCTTTTGCTATTTCAAGAAATTCTACGGTGAACATGTTTCTGCATATGCCCTTGTGCATATATGTGAGGCTATCTGTAGTATAAAAAGTGTACATTCTACAAGTGTACATTTAACATTTTGAAAGATATTACAAAATTACCTTCCAAGGAGTTTGCACCAATTTACAGCATCAACAAGAATGTATATGACTGTCTGTTTTCCCACAACCTTTGCCCATCTCAGGGCTGAAAATGGTAAATCATTGGCGTTATAATTTTTACTTTTTAAATTAGAAGCGAAGTTGAGCAGCTTTTCTTCTATTCTTAGGCAATTGTCATTTCTTTTTCTGTAAACTTCCCCCTCCAATTGTCTTCCCATTTTCAGTGGAGTAGTTGCTCTGTTGCTTATTGATTTATTTGGATTGAATGCTACAAGAATCATAGATTTCATAAAATTTTAGAGTTAGGCTGGACCTTACAAATGATTAAGCACAGACTCTTTATTTCACAAATGAAGAAACTGAAGTTAGAGACAGGGAGACAAGTGTAAAACCCATTATAGACTTTCTAAAGGTAGTGTGGTATAGTAGGAAAAGCCAGAGGAAATACAGTCACACATACTTGCATTCCAGCCGTGATACTTGTAACCTCGGAGATTGAATTTTCTCATCCATAAAATGAGTAGACTAATGTTTACCTAGTAGTGTTGTGAGAATTAAATATGGTTATATATCTAAAGCATCCAGCACAGTTCTTTGTAGCTAGCAGGCACTTAAATATTATTTCCCTTTTCTCTTTCATTTAACCTGATGCTGTTTGTGTGTTTTGCTTTTTTGTCTTAGTTATTGATGCTTTAATACAACTGTTAATTCAGCAAGAGAATTTTCTGCTCTTTAGTGCAGCACTTGGTAGAGCTAATCAGTTATAATCAAAGCAATTCTTACTGCAGCTGCTAAAACCTAATCAAACTAAAGCAAAACCAAACAAAATTCATATAAAGGCTCTCACGTATGCATTGCTGAGAATGCTGCATTTCCATTCCTCTTAACTTTGATTCTCTGAATTTTCTATGTGACACTACTTCAACCTTCCTAATTTTGAATATTTAAGGACAAATCAGAATTGGGTACCTTTTAGTACCATTACTTTTACTAAAATTTATTTCTGAGAGGACATTTAAGGAATCAATTAAGTATCATAGCATATTCCAGACATTCATAATATAGCCAAAACAAATTTTAATGATACTAAACTGCCATTTTTTTATAGCACTCAATAACTATTGATTGATCTTACTGTAATAGTTGAAGTTCCTTGTCACTCGCAGTGCCTTGATTCATAATGTGGTCAATAGGTGGCAGAATCAGTAAGAACTCAGCAAGAGGCTCTGGTTTCACTGAACTTAAACTGCACTGCCCTGGCTTTCCTAGCTCTAGGGCACCACTTTCTTCCCCTTTCTGCTGCTCATTGCAGCTCGCTCAGCTACATTCCGGAAGGAGCAACACTCCTGTTGTTTCTGAGACCTATTTCCAACGTTCTTAGACCCAGTGGTCCAAAACCTCCGAGAACTTCTCCCTACTCTAAGGGCGTCGGAGAGCTCATGTCTTCGTTGTGACTAAATGTACTGTGAAGTATTACTAGTCTATATTTCCAAGAAAATGGATTGCTAAATGGAAAGAAGTTTTAAAATACAGTAGTTCTGATATTATATTATACATTTAAATACTATCATATTTAAATGTGTAAATATTTAATATGTGAAAGTACTCTAAAATTGTACTTTCAATTTATATTATTTATTCTTAAGAATTTTAGAGAAAATGATTTTTTTTGTTGTTGTTGGGAGACAGTATCTAGCTCTGTTGCCCACGGTAGGGTGCAGTGGTGCCATCCTAGCTCACTTCAATCTCAAACTCCTGTGCTCTAGCAGTCCTGCTGTCTTAGCCTCCAGAACAGCTGGAACTACAGGTGTGCACCACTATGCCCTGCTAATTTTAAAATTTTTTATAGAGACAGGGTTTCGCTGTTTTGCTCAGGCTGGTCTTGAACTCCTGGGCTTGAGCAATCCTCCTACCTTGGCCTCCCAAAGTGCTAGGATTACAGGTGTGAGCCACTGTGCCTGGCTGAGAAAATGATTTTTAGTGTTGTATTAAAAAACAGATCATTTCTGTTTTAGGAGAGAATGGTTCTGTCATTTCATTTAGCTTAAGTTTGTGGAGTACCTACTATGTGCAAGGTAGTATACTAAATAGGAAGGAAAGAAATGAATAAGATCTTGTCTGTGTACCAGGGAACTCATAATCTAGTGAGGGAGGTAGGAAGATGCATATTACACTTAGTCAAGTTGTAGTAAATGTTAGAATAGATATTTTTAAAAAGCCATGGGGGCAAAAAAGAAAATAGTTAATTGTGAGTAAGGTAGGTAGGGTAAATGGAGACCCCAGAGGTGACATAATTTGAGATAGGCCTTGAATTTAAGTAGAATTTCAATAGGGAAAGGAGGAAAGATGGGATTCTAGGCAGATCTCTGTTAGCAAAGTGCTAAGAGAAAAACTGTAGATAAATATAAGAGAGTCTATTTGAGCAAAGCATGACTCATGAATCAGGTAGCACTGAGAACTGGAAGAGGTTCAGAGAACTCCACCCAGCAGTGTGAGCAGCAAACTTTTATAGTTTGAACGTGGAAGCAACGTACCAAAATCCTCTTATTGGCTACAGCTAGGTGTTTGCCCTATTTGGGCGTAGTGTGATGAGACATTTGCCTTATTTCAGCATGGTCTAATCCATTGGCTGCCTTTGACTGGCTGAAGCTCAGCTGTTTGTGATTGACTGACCCTTAGCTGTTACACGAAACATATAGTTGGTCTTCTGGTTTAGCATCCACAGATTTAACCAATTACGGGTTGAAAATATTTGAAAAAAGAAGCCAATAAAAATAACAATACAGTAATAAAAATAATATAAATAAAAATATAATAAATATTCACATTCCATTATGCATTATAAGTATATGGGAGGATATGCATGGGTTATATACAAATATTATGCCATTTTATATCAGGGATTGAATATCTGCAGATTTTAGTATCCTCGAGGGGTCCTAGAATCGATCCCCCACTGATACCAAGGGACAACTGTACTCCCAAGTTAGGTTTCAGTTTGTTAAGTGCAAACTTAAAGTTCAGAGAGAGCCTCAGGCCCATGGTCTCCTGTTGATTTAATGTAACTGTAGGGAGGAGTAAAATGCATACTGTGTTGGAAGCACAGGCAGCCAGCCAGCCTGTTGGGTCCAGACTGTGGAGGGAAGAGGTGCTGGGGTGAAGGTGGTAAGGATAACTTCACACTGAAGAATTTGGGTTTTATTTTTTAAGCATTAGGAGTCCAGTAATTTGATGATTAACCCTTGATCAGGCTTTTGGTGGACAGATAGGTGATGGGAATTTATGGGACCACTAGTTATGGATAAATATTAGTAGGCTAGGCAAGATATGATGATATCCTGACTAGTATGAATTCTTAATCTTCATCTCTAAGGTATCTTCTAGTTCCCAAATTCTGTGTCATATTGCATATGACATTTAGGTTCTCCTTAAGTCATAACTGTGCCATACAACAAAATGTATTTCCAAATGCTGTCTGAATTAATGAAAGTCAGCTGGCGAGGCAGCTGGAGAAGATCCTGTTAATAGTTTTGAATATGCATCATATATGTAACTGTTAGAATTTGTGTATGTGTTCTAGTTTTAGTTTATTATTCAATTTCATGATATTTGGGGACATATAACCATCAGGGCTATAATGATAATGTCATTCTCCTTAAAAAATCTATAGTAATTATAGACAATAGTGATATTATATAAGAATTAATGTAATGATGGTTAATATTAACTAAATTTGAAATAATAATAAACTATGTAGCTTATAACTGCTAATTCTAATTAGAATTTCTAGGGTTCTCTAGAGGCTTCAGGAAGAACAAAGATAGCGTGTGTGGAAGTTGTAAGCAATTTCTTTGGTTTTAATGTTGCTTGGAGGAAATATAAGAAATAAACATAAGAGGTTAATAAAATTTAGCTTCAATAATATATTTCTGTAGCACAATTTAGCTTTAATAATGATAGAAAACTGAGGTGTTATAAATATTTCAAATGTGTATAGATGCCATTTTGCAATGCTTGAAATATTGGACATAGCTTCAAAATTATAGTGGAACTGAGTTTGATGATATATGTATATAAATGCACTTTTCCTTGAGGATCATATTTTAAATTGCGTTTCTTAGTCTTAGAATTAGTTGGCTGCTTCTGAAGATACCTACCCTTGTTTAGTTGCTCAATGCAGTCTTCTGTATTTAATGAAGTAATGAAAAGACAAAAGAGTGGTAAAATCTAATTCATCTCTGTCTGCATAATATAGAAATTCTTAGAATTGACTGGAAAATAATGAGATGTCAGTCTCAGAGTGCACACCCTTTAAAAGATAATGCTAAAGTGTCCAGAGAGACCGCGTGTCCTAACAAATAATTCGTCATCTTAATGACACAACATGCATGCTTTGTAGTGTAAGCTTTACTACATAATGGTGTTAACAAACCAAGAAGGCTTAATTCTTTCACATGGCAAAGTAAAAACCATCCTTACCTATCTTAGTCCATTTGGGCTGCTATAACAAAATAAAAAAATACCATAACCTGGGTAGCTTATAAACAACAGAAATTTATTTCTCACAGTTCTGGAGGCTAGGAATCCAAGATTAAGACATCGGTACATTCAGTGTCTGATAAGCACCTGCTTTCTGGCTTATAGAGGATGCCTTTTTGTGTGTCTTTACCTGGTGGAAAGGGTGAGCTAGCTCTCTGGGGGCTCTGCTAAAAGGACATGAAACCCAATCATGAAGGCTCTGCCATCATGACATAATCACCTCCCAAAGGCCCCACCTCCTATACCATCACCTTGGGAGTTAGGTTTCAACATACGAATTTTAGGGGGACATAAATATTCAGTCCATTGTAATACCTATGCATAATTCATCATTTTTATTATATCTAAAGTTCTTTGGATTTCTAATTGTCTTTGTGTATCACTTTACCACAGCGTTTTTTTCATTATTGGCATTTTAAATGTTTCAACTTGTGATGACACTTACATTCATTTCCAATTGACATTTTCTGGCATTAATCACCTCCTTTATGTGAAAGAAGGAACAAGGAATTATTGAGCCAGAGGTACATGCCCTTGTTTAGTTATAAGTTACCATTATAGAGAGAAGTTCACATAATCTTTTGCCTTCTAAGCAAGTAAACTTCAAAATGGCTCTGTCTTTACATATTGGCAATGGCATGGTGATTGTACTACTTCTATTAACACTATCTCTACAGCATCTACTAACAGCAGTAATAATAATGATGATATAATAATAATAATGGCATATTTATTCGGCATTTATAATGCTATGTACTAATAGTCATGATAAGTACTTTAAATCCCTACCTCATTTAGTCCTCACACCAGTCCTAGATAGTTGTATTAATTGTTTTATAGATGAGAAGACCGAGACCATGGGAGATTAAGAGATATGTCTTGGTTATGTAGCTAATATGTGGCAAAACTGCAAATGACTTTTAATGGCTTTTCTGCCCTTGGTAATTTGTGCATTTTGTTGCATAGTTAACTGATCCCTTTTTCGTATGGTTAATAATGTAGTTCCACATATATTGTATTATCTTGTGAAATATGTAATTCTATTGTCCTGGCATTGAAGACAGTTCTTCAGAGCTCCATGCAAAGCTAAGAAGCTATATCTCATGCACTGAAGAGAGTAAGTTTCTTTCTCTAAGATTTTGTAGGCATTATTCTGTCTAGAATCTGTCAATGGTAAAACATTGCTGTGACTTGAGATGTGTCTCTTCTAATAATGGATGAAGGAATGTGGTCTTCATGTCATTAGGCATTTGGTAATGATATATTAATATACATGGGATGCATAAAGTCATGAAATCAATTTTTCATTTGGCCTCTTTTGAAGTTAACTTCACAGCATTGTAGACACCTTGTGTTATTTTAATATGACACCTTTTAACTGAGTTAGTGAGACTGCCTCTCAACATTTCAGTGATTTTTGCTGATAAACATTATATAGATTAAGCACATTAACAGGTGTTCTGTTGATAGCATTTGCAAATCATACAGATTCTCATTCATATTTGGAATCACTCTTCTAGCTAAATTAGTTCTATAGTGGCAAATAGAAATTATTTACATTGAAATCCCATGGAAATTTTTAACATTGCTATATAAAACTTTGTTCCAAGTGTATATTAATGGCAGTTAAACCAGTTACAGACTGGATCTTGAATGATGTAAGAAGTAAGCCAAGAGGTTTCTCCTATTTGTTTAAGAAATATATTTAATTTAGAGAAGTTCAAATCTGGTAGTTTTTCTGAGACAGTATATATATGTAATTCTTTTAGTCAGTTAGTCCTTGTTGGTGAGAGTAAATTTAACTCATTCTTTTTAATATGTTTTTCAATGATACGTGGTCATTATGTTTAATTTTAAAGTATGTTCGTTGGTGTTATTATCATTATTATAGTTATCATTAATATCATTATTTTAAATCAATGTTTAACATCTTGTAGGTATGTTCAAGCTAAATTTTGTTATTAGGTGCCCTCCAGATACTATACAGGAGATGACCCAAGAAATCCAAAATTACAACTTAAAAATCTCTCTCCTATTTTAATTCTTCTAGGAATATAATTGTGCTCAAAAATGGATTAACATTTTGTATATGACTGCCATGTTGAAAAAATTTTAACTTTTTATTTTATTGTTGTGGATATTAGTTACTTATAGCTACATGACACGTTACTCCCAAATTTAGCAGATTAAAAGAACACACATTTATTTTCTCACAGTTTCAGGAATCTTGGCAAATCTCAGTTGAGTCCTCAGCTTCATAGTCTCTCACAAGGCTGTATACATTGGTGTTGTCGGGGGTGTGGTCTCAGTCAGAGGCTTGACTGGGGAATGTTTTGTTTCTAAGCTCACCCATATGGTTGGCAGTATTCACTTCCTCCAGGGCTATTGGACTGAAGGCGGTCATTCTTTGCTGGCTGTTGTCCAGAAGCTGCCCTCAGTTTGTTGTTCATGGACAGCGCACAAAAGGCAGTTTGCTTCATTGAAAAGTATAAGCCAGGAAGGAGTGAAGAGAGAATGAAAGCAATAAGGAAGTCACAGTCTTTTATAGCACAATTTCATTATTAGAAGCAAGTATTAAATAACCAGGTCCAGCACTCACACACACAGGGAGAGGATCACTCAAGGGCATGGATAACAGGAGGCAGGGATCATTTGGGAGTCATTTTAGAAGCTGTGTACCACATAGATGTATACAACTTGATTTCTCAGTAATTATAAGCTCTATGATATCTTTTTCCTTGATGACTTCAACAGAATCCTAATTGGTCCCTCTGCCTTCAGTCCTGTTTTGTTTTGATCATGGTGCTTCCATTTTTTGAACATTTCACTGACTATCGTCTTTAGGAAGATATCAAAACTCCTTCTTGTGTATTTTAAGGTCACTTACCTTTTCATTACCCCCAAATTGTACTTAGACTGAACTCTTTTATTCCTGGAACAAAGACACTCAGCAAGACTTTGCAACTTCTCTCTGAAAACACTTTCACCAGTTCTTCATTTGACCTGTATTTAGATAACACTGCCATCAGAATGCAGTCTTCACAGAATACTATCATTGTCTTTACTCATTCATGTCCTCCCTTAGACACCAAATTTCTTGCAGGCAGGAATAAGTATTTCCATTTTGTTTACTATTTGTTTCCCAGCATGTACCACATCTTCTGGCAAGTATAAGTGTCTTCAGTGAACACACAGATGAATTACAGTTATATATATTTAGTTTCATAGTACCAAGGCAAATAAAATATAAGGAATAGCCCATAATTTATGGACATAGTAGGAACCAACATCTTTTTTTTTTTTTTTCTATTTAAAGAGACAGGGTCTTGCTGTGTTGCCCAGGCTGGAACGCAGTGGCCGGATCATAGCTCACTGCAACCTTGAGCCTTGCTTCAGCTTCCCCAGTAGCTTGGACTACAGGCATGTGCCACCACGCCTGGCTAATTTTTTAATATTTTGTAGAGATAGGGCCTCAATATGTTACCAGGCTTGTCTCAAACTGCTGGCCTCAAGTGATCCTCCCACCTCGGCCTCCCAAAGTGCTGGGATTATAGGCATGAGCCACTGCACCCGGCTATCAGCATGTTTTTATTTAGTAATTCATTCATTTATGTGTGTGTGTGTGTGTGTATCTGTCTCTTGAAAATCCTTCTTATTACTGGTTACATACTAGAAATCTGCATAACTGAGTCTGGTCTGAGGTAGTTTGCTGAAGTTAATTTGCACATTTATGTTCCTATAATTTGGTAATTCACTTCATTTGGGTGTTTAAATATATATATATATATATAAAATTTTACTCTATAACATATTTTCTTTAACATTTTAAAATGTGAAACGTAGATTTTTTTCAAAAGTGGACTGTCTTTCATTTAGTCTGTAAAGTCTTAAATGTATGGTTCGCCCACTTGAATAATCAACTTTAGTGTGCTGAAGTAAATGGCTATTTCTTGATTTTTTTTGTTTGACCCTAAGTAAAACATTTAATTTCTTATTATCTTGATTTAAGCAACTATGAAAGGCAATAATAATAAAATGGAATAACTATCAAAAGGTTTTGTGAGAATGAAGATAAATATATGTCATAGACATATGATATATTTAACCAACAATTTGAGGAATTGTAACTGTTAATATTTGTTATATACTAGTATATGCCAGGTACTTCGCCAATGTTTTACATGGATTATTTCATTTAATTTTGTCATCTCCCCTATGCTATGGGTATTATTATTGTAGCCATTTTGTAGATGAGTAAAATGGAGCTGGAAATCAATCTCAAGCAGGCTGATTCCATAGCCTGCGTGCATCACAGCTTTGTTATGCTTGCTGCATGAGCAAAGACTTGGAAATAGGCTGCATGAGTGCAAGCCCGAATCCACAGCCTGTTCTTTTAAATATGATTTGACTGCACCTATCTGTAATGTAACTGTGCCTGTTCAAGTTCTGCTATCGAAAATCTCAGTTGAAAATCACCTTTTCTGTCCCAAAGGATATTTATGTGTGAAGGATATTTATGTGCAAAGGATATTTATGTGTGAATTCTTTCCCTTTGAAGTACCTTATTCTTGCCTACCCAATCTTACCTAGCTTATGTAGGGTATTAATGCATTTCTATTAATTGGACCCAGTAAAAATGTACTCATAAAGAGTAATTGAATGAATTAATTTGCCCACTAAATGGTTTACAGTGTTTTGAAACATGTCTGTCAATATAAAAACAAGTTAGAAAGAGTAGAAATATATTGAAGTTAGTGGCTACCCTTGGTTATGTTCTCTATGCATGGGTAGTGTGCATTTGGTTTATCCGTGGCCAAATATTAATACCAGTCTGGTTTCTTCCTCTCTCTCCATACCATTACCTCCTGTTCTTTGTCATCTGTTGATACTGGCTTAAGGATCATAATTTTTAATTTAAATTAATTTTATAGGAACCTAAGCAAAATATGTGATGCATTCAAATGGCAAATACAACTGTTGTGAATTATCAATATTTCCTTCATTAGAATGGCTTACTGAGAGTTGACTGTGTCTGGCTTCATGTGATAAGAATAGACTGATAACATGCTTCTGGCAATGTGTTAGGAATGTGTTGTTTTCTTGCATGTAATTGCTTTTAATAGAAGGCAACAGAAGTAACTGCTCTGTGACATGTGATGCTATTAGAGTATTTGTAATTTTCTTTGAAAAGAGAAGCTGGTGTTATTAGGTATCTTTTGTTCCATTAAGAGCAATAATAAAGATGCTATCGTTCCTCTCCTAGTTTTTACTTACTCTTTGCTCTTGCAGTATCAGATCACATCCCAGTTAATTATTGGCATTTTGATTCTATCTCACCTGCTTTTGTTTTCTCAATGCTGACAATTTAAGTATTTTAATAATTGATTGTGTTATCAATTGTTAATATATCCGTATGATAGATCAGAATATGGTTCTGAAATCTTTGTAGACATGGTTTGCAGACATCCATTTTAACAGTTTCTCAATCCATTTCAGGATATAAACTAAATACATACAAAGATAGAATCATTGGAAATTTCATAGATTTGAGACAGGGTTTGGCCACCCCAGTCTAGCCATTTTTGAATATGTCTGACTAAGGTATAATTTAGCTAAGGGGTTCCTTAAGAATTTTTTTTTTACCATTCCCTGAGAAGACTTCCAATCAACCATATATTTTTTTTTAGGTTTACTTATATTGAACCTATGAAAGCAATGGGATTTTGGTAATTTTTGCTTGAAAGTTATGTGGTCTGCTAATATCGGCTTTCATCCTTATATAATGATAACAATACCCATTCTAATTAGAAGAGCATCATGCTGTTTTGATTTCTAGTAGTAACGATTTTTTGAACTGATCATTTCATCCATTTTTGCCTAATGCTTCCTGTGGCCAGTGACACTCATTTGTGAGACAAGGGGCTAGGGGAGAGTTTACACCCATGGTGCAGAGTAAAAGCTAACTGATCCCATAAACATGGAATTCATGACTTTGCTGTTATTAGTGTGGTGCTCTAACTAATTTATACAATTTGCCACAGGTAGATGTATATGATGACAAAGAAAACTAAAGTTGTCAACTATTTTAAGCAGCCTTTTCTATGGTAGGTAGGAACTTGATTGTGTTTGCTTTCTGCAATAGTAATGCCTAACAACAGCTTTATATTATAGGGCTCTTAATTGTTTAATATTGAAGACCTTTGAACATGCTTTTTTAATTTAATGTCTTTTCAGATCAGAGTGTAACAATATGTAATTTGATTTTATTTTTTTAAAATGGCAAGAAACATTCTTAATTTTGTTATTGTCAGGGACATAATTGAATATATTTTAACTAAGGTTTATTGAGAGACAGACAGTCACTTGTACAAAGCCTTTCAGCATTATCCTGATATTACGGTGTCATTTTCGCTTTGTTATAGTGATAGTCTTTATTTCTTCAAATCCTCAGAGACATCAAGGCAATTATTTATTATTATCAGCTCTTTCAGATTTAATAATGTTTTGGAAAATACCATTATCAAGTTCCTCGGTGGGCAAATTATATTTGTGCTTCACCATTTATATACTGCATAATATTTGCTTGAGAATTATTACCAGTAAGTTTAATTAATTAAAATGGACCCTAGTTAAAATCTAATAAAGTAGTAGTCTTAAGAGTTCTGATTTTTATGAATTTTGCAAGTGTTTATAAATGGGTAATCTCTTTTTTATAGTTTAGTATTTATGTGATATATGTAGCTGCTCTCAGTTATGTGTTTTAATAGAGGGACAAAAGGTATGGAACTTTGAAGGTATATGGAGAAGGTATATGCAATGTTTTTATGGAAGTCTTTTTCTTGTGTTTTATTATCTTTAGCTCAGGTCTATTTGTGTCCTCCAACACTTAAGGGTAAGAAACAAAAGTAGTGGTAGGAACAATCATCCTGTGGCCAGCTCTTTAGAGATTGTTCAGAGATCTTTTCAAAGATAATCTGAATCTTTTGTCAGCAGAGAAAAAATGGGCTCTAAGCCTTTGGGAAACTTGCTATATAGGTCCATTCTTAGGGCATAAGTTTCTTCTAGGCCACACATTACAGAAAATTCTGTTTCTACTATTGAATTCCCTCCTGATTGTAAGAATTACTATGGGTTTGCACTGTTTTGGGTGTTATTTTAAATTGCAAGACTTTCTTGTTGTAGATTTTCCTAATTCCCCATCTCTATTATCTGTCTCTTGCAGCAATAGTGATATTGCTTGTCAGAGTCCAACATCTCAGGATTGTTGTGATTAGAATTGCAACAAATACGTACAAAATGAATTAATTCATGAACTGTGCTAGATTCTCTTTGGCCTGTGAGCATTCCGTAGGCTGGTTGTTCAGGGTACTATACATCCATAGCCAATGGACAAGTGCCAACCAGCGATGTACACATGAACTGGAAATTGAGCTGTTTAATAGGACAATGGATATCACAGAAAGGAGTTCATTCATAAAGCATTCATTATATACCACACATTCTTCTGAACTTTTTTTTTATATTCATTTAATTAATCCTCATGAAAGATAACCTATAAGGTAATGTTATTATCCCCAGTTACATAGATGAGTTAACTGGGTCAAAGGGAAACTGAGCGACTTGCCCAAAGGTCACAAGGTTAACAGATAACAAAACTGAGTTTGAATCCAGCACTCTTAATTATAATACAAACTACCAGCATTCAGTTTACGCACGTGATGTAAATTATGTAACTGGTAATCTAGATTCCTTTTATGTATGTATGAAGTATATACTGTATTGCAGAAAGAGCCGTCCTATTCCACTGGCCTGATATATACATACCCTAGCAGGTCTAGGTCTTATCCAGAAGCCAGGAAGGGTGTGACAGCAGGGAAGAGAGTTTGTCTAGATCTGTAATATACTCTGGCTATGGTAGACATTCTAGCCTATCAACATTTCTGTCTCTCCAAGTTGCTTCTGAGTCCGACCAGTATTATTCATTCGTGGCATCTAAGAGTACTTATTCTAGAATCAAATCTTGAAGATGACATTTGCAATTTGAGAAGAACATGAAAAACTCTTAACAGAAGTTGCTGCTGTTGTTTTAACCCCTCCAATTGTGTATCCTTACCAAAAAGTCTTTCCTTCTGATACTGCTATATAGGAAGTGTTTCAGAATTCCTCTATAAGGAATTGCTACAAGATGTTTTTCAAAGTTTTTTCACTATTATGTTAAAGGTTGAAGATTCTAAACCAATATTACCATCTTGCTTTTGATATGTATATTGATCATTATTCCCTACCATCCACCCTTACTGAAAGAGGGGCCTTGAGGGGTTTGGATTCTGTTTGTAATGTTGTTAAACCTTCCTGGAGACTTCCAGTCCATGTGACTCTTAGAAATGCTATAATCTAAGTAGTTAAATTACATTATCATGCCTGTTATATAAATATTAATGTTTTCCTAATAGCCTTTTGAAGTGTAGGGTTTGGAGTTCCAAAGTCACTTCCAAACATCTACTAAGAGGTGACTGTTAGCAGTGGCAGGCAGGACAGTATGATTGTGTGACTGAAAGGAATCAAGATATCAACTTATCAAAATACATTTTTTATACTGTTTTAAACAGATTGCTTTAAAAGGCATTGAAAAAGTACAAACCATTTTAAAGGTTGTAGAAAGCTTAGTTTTGTAACAGTTTTTGACAAATTAGTTATTAAATTGAAATTGTGCTACGTCATTTTTATTTTTTGTACAAAAAGCCCCTGATCATTTATAAGATTTATTCTATTTAACGCTAAATGATTGGTGTTCATAGGCTTTCCTTTCAAATTTTCTGCAATTTCCAATTTTGAGTTAGAGTCAGATAAGAGCGTTTACATGAAATACTTTAAATGTGAATCATCAAAAAGGAGGTTATATAAATGGGCTTTGATACATGGAGATAATAATGTGCATTTGCATATATATTAATAGTTGTACATTATGAATAATTAAACCTATCAGTAGTTACTCGGAATCGGGTTGCTTTGAGTGCTTCTGAACAAATTTTAGCCTGCCCACTACCATTGAGGAAGTTCACTTTAAAACCAAGTAACTTTCCACGTAGGAAGTAACAGAGTTACTAGGACATTGGAGTTGGTGAATTGGCTGCATATAGAACATCAATATTTTACTTGCCCTAATGAAATTCATCAATGAGATCTTTTAGAGGAAGTGAAAATATGCCCTGCTTTACTATTTATATTTTCATAGCAGAAATACAAAATTTAAGGCATAGATGTGTTAATAATGCCTTTACTCATTAAGAACATGTACCTTAAAATTTATAGAATTAAAGCAACCTGTTTTACTTGCCATATAGAGATTGGCAACTGGGACACATGTAATATTAGCTCTTTGCCAGTCAAAATAGACAATATTTTGATGCACTAATAACTTTTGATAAGGAGCTAGCTATGAGTAAAATAAACCATTCAGTAGACTTAATGTATTAACGTGCTAACTGATGTACAGAATTTACTGGTTGTGGGCAATACATTTTTCAAGAGGTATTCAATGCAAAACTCCATTACTAAGCAGTGATTGAAGATTTTTTTGAGATTAAATTTTAATCAAAGATGAAATATTTTTTATAAACCTTATAGTTAATATCATAAGCCTAAATTCAATGTAACTAAACTTTGTAAAAATAGTCCTTCTTTTGCCTCTTTCCCCTCAGACATGCATATCTCCCTTCTCTTGCAAGACCCCTGACAACTGCACCATCAACATAGTGAAAAATGTACTTTGTTTCACAAATCTTGTACCAATTTATGCTTAGATATTGGTAGCTGTATTTCTGTATATTGGTATTAACAAGTAATGATGGCCTACATAGAGACTAATTTACTATAGAAATGAGTAACAGCATTATTTTAGCAATTCTTCCAAGCTGCCATTCAGGCTGTCCTCCTTGAGTCTTATTTTCTCAGTCGACAAATACGTATTGAATTTCTATCATATACCATACATTACTAGTTTTCACAGAATGCTTATTACTCCCTTGGGCCTATGACCTACAGAATGAGTAACTCTGAATTTTCAGTGGTGGAAATGGATTTTGTTTATCTTGTTTTGCCATGCCAGCATCCCTGCGTTTCCACACTTCAGGCCCTGCTTACTTAGACTCAAGATAACTATTTCTTCTTACTCCCTTAAAGATCCTACAATCCAAATTATTTATTGTTGTTGTTGTTTAGAAATGCTTAAACTGTTGTGTGTTAACTGAACCATTGTGGACTATGATGGACAGTATTTTCCAAAGACCTTCTACTTAGTTATTCTCTTATTTCTGGCCCATTTTTATCTGAGTCCTCTCATTACTTCCTAAAACTCAATATGATCAAAAAGATCCAGTGAACTTTGGGGCTGGCCTGTATTTTGAAGCTGGGAGTGGAGAATCCAACAGTTAGAGTATCCAATAAAAGGAAAGCTAAGATAGTGATAAAGACTGTTAGGAGTTGTGTAATATGCTTGCTATCCTACTAGGCATTTGGTTTATAGAGTTAGTAATTGAATTTTTGTTTAAGGGAACTGCTTATATTTTCTTGGAAACATATTTTTTTATTTTCAAAAAGTATATAGTAAATAATCTTTCCAGAAAGTATTCATCCCTTAATGGTAATCAGTAAATTCATTATTCTGTGCATTCTTATATTTACAAACATATATATATATATATATATTGAGCATCTACTCTGTGCCAGATGCCAGTCTAGGCCTTGGGGGATATAGCTGTGATTAAGGCAGATGTGATCTTGACTCGTAGAATTTACAGTCTAACAGAAAAGATGTAATAATAAACATGTAATTAAATTACTATGAATTTCAGATAGTGAAGTGTTCCAAAGAAGATAAAATACAGTAGTATGATGGAGAATTGCTTATTACTGATGGAGAATTACTTAGGTGGAAGATTAAGTGTGATGGTGAGGAAAAGTAATTTTAAAAGCACATGAATTTGGGGATTGAAAAACATATCTTCAGAAGCAGAAGCCAACAGGACTTGTTGATGGATTGGATGCAGGACATAAGAAAAACATAAGGAGTCAAGATCTCTCCTAGGTTTGGGGCTTGAGCCAAAAGCAATACTGTCCAATAAATATCCTATTCTAGCCACCAAATCAGAAAACACTGAAGAGGATAGTGTTGACAGAAAAAGCGCTCAGAGGATTAAAACAATGTGATAATCCAGACAAGCCATCTTTGGATGTACTATATCAATATTTTCAAAGGTAAGAAGCACAGTGCAGCTTGAATTAGTTCAGTGTTGGTACATGGAAGTAAACTGTATTGCTTTATCATTAACCTTTGCTTCAACTCTAGGGGTTTGTGCCTCTTTTGATTTGACTGTAAAGACAATCTTTACTTTTTGCTCTATGTTTAACTATTTGGTCAAATGAATATTGCATCTCTGAGTGTTTCTTTTGATTTACTCTAGACTGAGGTCATACTGTGTACTAGGCGTGAATTAATTACAAATTGAACAATTTTGCTCTGTTGAAGAGAGAATTTTATTCTCATTCCAACTAAATCTGTGATCTAAGAAAGATCTTTATATTCTTTGTGTGCCTGAGGGGCACTGAAAGTGTACTGATAAAAACCTGTTCTGATAAAAAACTCATTCAGACAGAAATGTAGGTCATTTCTTTTGGATCTTGTACTAAATGGCTTAGAGTACCATATTCCAAAGTCTTCTTTCCAAATAGAAATAATATCCTCTATCCAGAAAATTTTAAAAGGTTATATGTTATCTTGTTTTAGGAGTTGAGAATAAATTTAGCATTTATTAATTATTGGGAAATACCCAAAATAGATTTTACATATGTGCCAAAAATCCTTTGTGTAACTTTTGAACTATTTTTATTCTGGCTATATTATTATTTATGATGGATCATCAAGGGCCCTCTCATTCATGTCTTGGTGTCCCATGCTTAAGCAGCCATTTCTCTAGTAACTTAGTCTTACTGAATGAGTGGAATTAGTAGAGCAACTGTGATTGTTCATTATTTCTTCATCTTTTATAGCCCAGAAAACTTAGCACCAAATTTGAATTCTCAGTGGGTTGGCTGAGCTTTCCAACTTTATCCAGGACTATTGAGGAATATTCAACTATAATGTTTTGCTTCATTTCAGTTTGGCACAGAGGTATTTTACCACCATTATAATAACTTCATTTGTGGAAGTACTGGAGAATTGCATTCAAGAAGATAATGTAACTTCTCTGTATGATAATCTTTTCAAACAGAATTCTAGTGCATGCAGAAAGTATATTGCAATTGAGATTTGCTAACCTGCATCTAAGATAGCTTAGTTTATTTGATTAGTGAACTCCAAGAAATTATTTTGGAGCGCCTCTGGGAAGTATATAAGAAAGGTTAAAATCAACTCTTTTAGGCAACTGGTTTCCTTTCAGTTTCTGATGTTTGTTTATCACTTTACATTTTCAATTAGTAAAGTATAAAAGGAATCACACAATTTTAATAGTTGGGTGTTTTGTATTTTTTGTGTTCTAGAAATGGTATCATAATAGAGATTTAAAGACATATATACAATCATGCATATGTATGTGGAAGGGTAACCAACATTGTTTTAGTATCTTATTCTAAGTTGCACATACAAACACATCTTTAAATTTATATAACTTGTTTACATTTCTACATAAAACCGCAGCTGTTTGTACATGCCCTGTACTACGCTGGATTCTGGGTCTGCTCAGTACTTCTTTCCTCATTCTGAGTCTTTAGCAAAGGGAAAAGGTCAAGCTCACCTTAGAGAAAATGGAGAGCTAAGCAGTAGAACAAGTGGTTTGTGCCAGGCTTGGGAGACCCCAGTCTTTCCATTTCTGTCTTCCATAGAAGCTCTTTCTAGGGGCATAGTACTGAAAAGCCACGGCTTCTGTTTTGGCCGTTTGTTGTGCAAGGGTGCCCTGCTAAGGGTTTGACTAGGGGCTGAAATTTGTCTACTTGCCAATCTGTGTAGTCACAGGTCTATGTCCAATTAGAGTGACTGTCCTTTTCTTATTTGTACAATAGTGTCATACTGTCCAGAGACAGCCCAGGCAGATCATACTAGAGGCAGCCAGTTCACTTGGCTCTGCTGGCCTTTTCTTCTCATACTCCCATCAAAGTGTTTTCTATGGTGCTTCCTGCTTTGTGCCACTCTACTCTTTTTTCTTTAATTTTTTAATTAATTTTTTCTATTTTTATTGACATATGATAGTTGTACATATTTTGGGGGTACCTGTGATATTTTGAAACCTATATGCAATGTATTAATATAATGATCAAATCAGGCTAATTGGAATCCTTTTCTCACTCTTTGCCTTTCCCTTGCTAACAAGAAGCTAGTTCCACTAAGGGAATTAATTATTTCTCTTTGTTGGGAATAAGGCCAATGTTATCCTGAAGATTCATATTTGCTATCATTATTATGTCAGTATCACTAGAATCTGGAATGTATCTTAGTATTTTCTCTCTTTTCTCAGTATCCCCTTACTTCAAAATGCAGCATCTTTAATTGTAATTTGCACACCTTCTGACCTCTGGGTGAATGATTATAGTCTTGTACATTAAAAAAATCCAAGTTAAATAAATAAACTCTAATGGCTCATACTTACATAGCATTTAATCTGTGCCAAGCATTGTGATAATTGTCTTACATGCATTAACTCAATAACCCTTTGAGGTTACTTATCATTAGTCCCATTTTATATATAAGGGAAATAAGGCACAGAGAAGTTACATAACTTGTCAAAGATAACAGAAATAATAAATGGGAGAATGGTGATTGAAATCAAGGCATTCTCTTTCATGACCTTTTCTGTAAACTATGGTATAATTTATAAATTTAATTGCCTCAATATTGTTTTCTCTTAACTTTTCATCAAGCTCTATAGTAAATCATTCCCTACTTTTTCCTGCTATTTACTGGGGATAAAGTACCATCATGTCAGTAGCTTTAAGAGGTTTTCTGTTTAATCAATGTAGTGCTTTTAGAAGTTAGTACATTGTAAAAGCTCCATTTCCATAATGGATGACTGGAAGAACCAGCTTATTGTATATATGTGAACACATATATAACCAACAGTTTGTTTTCTCTGTCTCTAAGCTAGTCGGGTATAAACAAACTTCAGTGTACCTTAAGTGCAGTTACTGTGCTTCAACTCATAAGCATTTCTTTAGAAAGGAAATACTGTATACTCCAAAATACCCAGAGTGCGTGGATGAAGTAATGAAAATCTTGTCTGTAATATCTTTTCAAAGAATTTCCCTCACTGTCTCTTTCCCCTGGAATATATAATATATCTCTAGGTGGTCAAGCACATTGAGATCCATACCCTAACTAAATTTTCATAATCTCTGAGGTTTGAAATAGTAATTCAAAGTTCATAGAAATATGCTTCACAGATACAGGGGGATATCGTTGGTATGTATGCTGCTAGACTACTCTCTACCCCAAAATGTTAATATGATGAGTATAGAGGGCTTGGATCCATTCGGACCCACTAAACTAGGAAGATAATTGACAATAGTATTTCAACTGGCTGATTGGCATTAAAGCTCAATGGAACTGTCAAAAGACAATTGGATAAAGGGGGTGATAAAACCAAGATAATAAATGCACATAGCAGAGAAAGATTTACACTTTCTCTTTTAACACAGTCCCTGTTATCTGTCATATTCCTTTTGATACTTTAGTACTTTCTCCTAATTGAAAGCATTTTGGGAAAGAGATCTAGACCAGAACTTTTCTGAGAAAAATCAGAAAATGGATGATGTTTTATAATACTGAGCATATCTCAGACTACCACGTTTCTTTCTCTTTTAGGCCATAGGCACATTATAGAATGACCTGTCCATCCTCTCCCTGCTACTTCCTCGAATAATAGTTTTCTCGTTCCTTTTATTTAAGGGTTTGCTAGTATTTTTGTGTTATCAGACAATCTGACTTTGCTTTGCATTTTATATATTCGTAATAATCCATGTGTGATGATCAAAACTGATTACAGCTCAGGCAATAAGATGGGGTAGTGAGGTGACCGATGCACACAAGCAGAATTATAAGGGAGACTTCTCTAGAAGGTATTAATAGTAAAAGGGCAGAACACTGAGACTGTCTCTAAGTGGGAAATCAGAAAAAGAAGTCTAAACACCTGCTTCTAGTGAGAAGGATATGGGGAAGGAGATCTAGAACAGAATTTTCCCTGACAAAATTCAGATAATGAATGATGTCCACATCACGACTGCTTCCATGCTCATATATAAGGTGTTACACAATTATTCCTGTGCTAGCAGTAACTTTGTTATGTTCTCTCTCTCTCTCTCTCTCAAAAGACATAGTGGAATGCAAGCAAGTTGGAATGACTTTGTTATAGAGAAAACATGGAATCTACTTTGTTTTTTAAAAGAGTGTGTGATTCACAAATTTCAACAGAGTATTTATAAAAACAAAACTCTTCGTATCTTACTTCAGAACTGATGATTATCACCCCAATGTGATAAGACACTCTGGTTGTGGTCCACTGGAGAGTGTTCTGTGCTAATCCAGAGGGAGAAGCACTTCTTGTCTTAGGTTTATTGGTGAAGAATGCCAGTAGGCCAATATCTTGGTTCTCTGGGAGTGAGTATTATATCTGAAGCCATCATGTTCTTGGTAGTTGGAGATACCAAGATGAATAAGATGTGGTTTCTGTCATCAAAGAGCTCATTTTTCAAAAGAGAAGCACATATATAAAGTAATTGCCATACTACAACGTGGTAACTGCTGTAAAGAGGCATGAAAGAATACTGTTCCTATTATCGAAGAGTAATTAAGGATGAACCCAGAAGTTTTCAGGGAAAAATAATATTTGAACTGGGACTTGAGGTATATGTAGGTTTTTTTCCCAAAAAGAGAAGGGTATTCAGGGCAGAAGAAACTACATGAACAAGGGTAGGTATGGTATAAAGTATCACATATTGGAGAGTAAGGCATAAAATGCTTGGTTGGAGAATGTGGTGTGAAGGACAGGAGGGAGATGACTTGGAAAGGCAAGTTGGAGTCAATTGATAAAGAACCTTTTTGCTATGACCTGTGGGTAACTTTGAATGGATTTTTAATTAGGAGTTTGCAATGACATGAACAAATTGCATTTTAAAATGATCACTTTTAGTAGGAAAGTTTAGGATTGATGGGAGAACATGTGGGAGGCTTTTAATAATAGTCTCAATTAGAGATTTTAATGGCTTGAACGAAGGCAGTGGCAGTGGGGTTGTAAAGGAGGGAGCTAAATATTTAGAAAGTGATATTAACAGTTATTAGTGACATTAAACTTGGTGAGATGAGAAACAGGGAAGAAAGGGGAAGGAGAAGTCCAATATGATTCTTGTGTATCTCACTCATGTAGCCAGGTAGATATTGGTGCTACTTAATGAGATAGGGAAGAATGGGAAAAACAAAAGCTTCAGACATAATAAATTTGAGAAATAAGATAATTAAGTGGCTATAGGCCACTGTCTTAGAGACAGCCGTATGTAGAAAATTGAAGTTCAGAAGAATATCTGGATTTGAGAGAGAGGCTGGGAATTTATCTACATATGTATGGAATTTAAAACCATGAGAATGGATGAGATTACCTAAAGAAGAAGTGTAGAGAGAGAAAAAAGGAGGGCCTACTATTAATCCCTGAATACTAAGATTTTGAGGGCCAGTGGGAAGAAGAGCAGCCAGCAAAGGAAATGCCCACAAAGAAGTAGCAAAATGAAGAAAATGTAGTATGACAAATGCCAAGAGAAGAACATATTTCAGGAATAAAGAAGGGGCTAGTTTAATCCTGCAGACTATTACTTTGAGTTAAGTCACATGAGGACAGGAAAAAAAAATCTTTCAGATTTGGCAATATGGAGAATGTTAGTGATCTTAACGTGCAATTTTTCTAATGGTTAGTGTAAATGAAGCCAGATTGGAATTCTTTGGAATTTAGGATCATTGGAGGTATCTGGTGATGTCAGTCATTGAGATAATACAGAAGGATTATAAAGTTTGTTAGGAGAAAGAAAGGAAGAAAGAACTATGAGTCCTGTTGAGTATGATGATCAGCTAGAGATGTTCAGCAAGTAACAAAGCATGTGGTCTGCAATTCATAAAAGCAGTCTGGCCTGGAGATAAGGATTTGGGAGGTATTCAGTAGTTGAAGCCTCACTGGATATTATCAGCCATGATTTCAGATAAAATTGGGTCCAATTCATTATGACAAATTGGCTAGTTTTATTAATGTAAAATATATTACAATATACACATGTATCACAGTTTACAAAGGAGATAATTGACAAATGAAAGAAATATGTTAGCTTAGCCTTCTCTAAAGACCAATTATTTGAATACACTCTTATCTTTGTTAAGGCAGTTAATACCTGAAGAGTATATTTTCTGAGTCTAGGATCCTAGATAATAAAAAAAATTGTGAAATCAGGCATCTATATAAAATACAAACCTAATCAAAGCAGACAATTGTATTTAAGTAACTAGGCTTGAAAAAAATAAAGGCTTAAAAATGCAAATCATTAATTTGTTTCCATTGTATTTGCACCCTAGATTTATATGAAGTGCCATATTACATTATATGCTTATTTATCTCTACTATCCCCCTAGAGATAAAATACAGTCAGACAAATAGCTGAGAATATCTGAAATTTAAAGTAGTTCTTTTAGAAGTTAAGTCTCTATTAAACGTTCTATCTTCCAACTGCTTTATTCATGATGGATTATAGTGGTCGGAAATGTGGAAGGGACCATTTTTGATTTAAATTATTTTTGTCACATAGTTTTTGATACTAGTAAAGAAAACATTGAATATGATTGACCTTGTTAGTTTTAATTTTATATAATTCATAAAAGTTATGTTAGTAATTTTACAGAATGAAACCTTTATCCATTTATGCTTCTGAAAAATGACCTTGTAAAATGTCAAAATTGCTATTGTATGCTTTTGAAAAATACTTAATGATTTGTGCTTGATGTATTTAAACTCTTTATTGAAGGTCAAGGATTCTATTAGGGCATTTTTGTCAGTAAAATGTTGACAGAAATGAACTAGATGGTTGAATTCTCACTGACAATTCTGTCACATTTGTTAAGAAATTGTCTAATGATAAGGCCAGATTTTGCTCATTTTTTTTCTTAGTAACAACCACTAGTTCATTAAATATTGCCTTAATTAGAGTGTGTGTTAAGTGTCAGAGCTTAGTGGTCACAGTCAAAGTTCTTATTTAGTAGATATTTAATTTCAATTGCTATACTTATGTCATCCTCAATGACTATGTATAATATATACGGTATGCATTTGGATGAGACGGAATTGTGCGGATATTCCAAAAGCATTGATAGTTATGTTGACCTCAATGTATTTTTGATATTTGATATTGAATTTAGACATCAACAATTTGATCTACAAAGTCACACTCCAAACTAGTTAAGCCACAAAATACAGGCAGTGAAGAAAAGCTGGGATATTGTCTTATTTTCTTATTTATAACTTTTCCCTATCACCTAGTCAGTGCAGTATATTTTGTGACCCATCAGATTTGTTACTACCTAAATAAGAGTTGCTTTTGTTTCATGGTGATAGTTTTTTCAACCTGGCCCTCTTTAAGGAGATGATTATAATAAATGCAATAGTTTTAAAAGCCTAATGTAGAAATATAATAAGTATATGTACATGCGAATATAGTGTCAACAAATCTCGGGATTACATCTTTTATTTCTGTCAATGATTACTTGAATGGAAAATTTCTGGTTAGTCTGAACAAAGATCATATTCTCTTCCTCTGTGGATTTTTATGTATATTTAGGTACATGCACACATATGTCTTGTTGATGTAGCATATGGGGAAATATTTTAAATGTATGCATTTTTGGAGATACTATGGTTGTGTTTTCTAGGAGTTGTGTAAATATTGGGAAATTATCCCTTACAATTCTTTTGTCTTAGTGTGTGAGAGAGGATTGGATGGTATGTACAGCCTCATACTCCCCCATACATGCTGTCCCGTGATAAAAATGGCCTTTCAACTTGAGTTTTAATCCCATTTAGCAAATTGCTGCATATCCTGTGGCTTTCCAATACCTTGGGTTTTTTCAAAGATTTTCATTGATGTATTCAATCCTATTAAACTTCGTATGGCATGTAGTAATGGTAAGACTGTTGGTTACTGATGATTATAGATGTGTCTCAGAGGCTCAGAGCTCCAAATACAACTGTTCTTCATTTTCTCAGAGTTTGTGAGTTTCACAGGTCTTCAGGAGACCTTGGGCCGTCATTGCCCTTTCTCTAAGCAAGGCTGTATTCGTATCCCCGCCTTTGATAGTCATCATCATTTCGTTAACAATCTTCAATGCCTTATGTATTTTGTTGAATTTTCTCATTTCATCTGATGATTGTGATCCTGATCATTTTGATTATATTAAGTGTCACACTTTTAATATTCTTCCTTTGAAAAGATATTTCAATGGATAGTATAAACATTAGTGAGATGCAGAATTTAGTGCTAAAATGTCTGAGGTAGGCAACCAACTACCATTTGTGTAATTCATGCCTTTACTACAAATGTCATTGTCCACTAATGCTGACTTAGTTTTTATCAGATTAAATTGTGAGAGGCTGTATTCATAGTTAAATGACAGCATTTTGCAGAGGAAGCAAATGTTTTTTCCTTAAAGGACAAATTGAAGTTGTATATTTTGCCAGTCAATAAAGGTGATGATACTCTGAAGAAATGTTTATATATTTCATAAAAATAGTTATTAATATATATTATCATTTAACTTCTGACATTTCTGTTTAGAATATGTGAATGAATTCCTTGCTACTTATCACGAAAGAAGGAGGAAAAAAACCCTAAAATTTATTTCACTCACGTATTTTCTGTCATGGTTTACTAAGTAGATTTTTGATTTGGGGGAAAGAATGACAGTTGTATTAGAACCAAGTCATTTTAATGATTCCCTGTAATTTTCTTTCTATAAGGAAAGAAAAATATTAATGCTCAGTTTATGGAGGATACATTAATCATTTTCAGTTTGAAAAACTAGATTTCTTTAATATTAATAATACTTTCTGTTGTTGAGTGAAGCCAAACATTTACATTAATTTTCTAATTGTCTTTGATAATAAAAATTAAACATTGATTAACATGCATTTCTTTGCTAAAGGTAGCCCTTTGTGATAGAATAAATATTAGTAAACTTCACTTGCTTTATTTTCCCTTTATGCTCATCAGCAGTGGGGTCATGGTAAAAAGTCAAATGAAGGTCCACTAGCAAATAGGAGCCAGACTCCATAAGTTTAAAACCCACTTCCTAACTTGTGTTATCATGGGTAAGATACTTAATATCTCAGTCTCTGCATCAATAAAGTGGGGATAATAATAGGTTTAGATTTAGGTTTAGGATAATGATTAGATTTATAGTGACAATTGAGTTAATATATGTAAAATGTTTGAAACAGTACCTGGCATATGGTAGACATGGTGGTTGTTGTGATAATTTTTATCACTGTCATTAATATTCACTTATTGTAGCAGCAGGCGTTTTTTAGTCCAGTGGTATAGTCAGTTCTTTGTCATCTGTTTTCATTGACTATGATCCACACCTTTGACAACTTCGATAATATTACTACTCACTCAATTTCCCTGTAGAGTCTGTGAGCTGCTTAGTACTTAGTAGAACAACCATATTTTGTAGATGAAGAAACTGTGGGCCAGAAATTTATCTCCTTATGGTTATAATAGTAGTAATTAAGAGTCAAATTTTGAATATAACTTTTCTGATGGCTTGTTTGGTACTACTTGTTCTTCATAGTACAAGTAGTTTATGTGTTTGTCTTAAGTTTATCTATGTGTTTTTCTTCCATTTTTGAATAATGAGTTTCTTCAGGGTAAGGACCATGTAGTAAATGTATAAAATATTAGTACATGTATCAGTTGTTCTGGTTTTCCCAGGAAAAAAAGGTCAAGTCTGAACTTCAGTTTATGGAATTATCTTTTTGTTGATGTCTGTTATGAAACTGTGTATATGTACACTTAAGATGGGATAAAAGTCATACTTAAGAATAGAGGCGGATAAGGTTAATGACAAAGAAGAAAAAGACTCAGGTATTGGCTTTGACCATTCTGAGTATAAGACATAGGCTAAAAAAGAAATCAGTGATAGGAATGTAATATTTTCAAATTGTCCACTTTCAAAGTAAAGGTGGAATGTAATAGTTCTAAATTTTCTACTTTCAAAATAAAGGTCTATTGTAAAATTGAAATTTCCTCTACTTTCAGTAAACAGAGATGACAAAAAGTTTCAAGATTCATTTAATCCTGTAACTTTCAGCTGAATACTATTGACTTATGTCTCTTGATTCTTAGTGATTCAAGTTTCCATAAACATGAATTTCCATAGAATATTTAAAATATATGCCTACTTTTTGAGTTCTGTAAAATTATATTTGCTTTCAATGAAAAAAATACCTGTAGCACTGTTGATTATGAAAGTAAAAATCAATAATTCCTCACATGATACTGTTGTCACCTGCAATTGTTATTTATCCATTCACCACCTAACCCCTATTGCTTTCAAACTCAGTGTTCAGTGTGTTCGAACTGGACCCTCGCTTCATCCAGGCCACTCTGGTTGTGCTCGCTTATGCATATGAGTTACATACTCTGTTTGTGTGCCTGTCATGTACCATTTCTCCAAACGAAATATATGATACCTCTGACTCAACTAATCACTGTGCTTACTTCCTTTACAATCATGTTTACTTCTGATTATTCCTGGTACCAGCTTTGAGAATACCGAAGAGAGTTAACTGTGCCTGAATGGAGCCTTTCATTTTCCTAATACGCATTCTTTTAACATGTTCCTTTTGCTTTCTAGATGCCCTTGAGTTACTTTTAAATATTCTCTTTTGTGTTCTCAGCCTGTTTCTAGCTTCTGTAGGGTTGGAAACAGGCCATCTATTTTGTTCCCCTCACAACACCATTGGGTATTTAGTTCAAGCTGTTTCCTGACTAACTTCCTCATGGGGAAATTCTCGGACTATGCAAATTTATTTTAAATTAGCTTACATAATACAAAACTGGGTAAATGCAGGACTTTGGGAGATTTGTAGTCCCTTTAAAACACCAAGCAAAATGTATTTATTATTAGCATGTAGTATATCAGTGTTCAACTCTCCTTTTGCCTATTTTTTTGCTTTTAATTCTGAATAATAGAAGATGGTTCTAGAAACTTTTAGCATCATAGACTGTGTCTGTAGCCTTGAATTTTTCCCACCTTGCTGGGCAGAGGGAGTCCTACTGAGAAATATATTAATATTTAAGTGGCTGTGCATTTGAAAGAATGTCAATTTTCCAAATTTGCTTTAGTATTTTATGCAAGTTTAGTTTTTTTCCTTAAAATCAGAATGAACATTCCAAGATCAGAGAGAGAAATAATACATAGATATAATTAGCTTTTCTGTTATTAAAAAAAGGCTGATGGACAAATTACTGTCTTCATAATTCAGTCTTTAATCCACAAATGTGTATTAGTGTCCCTGGCTGAGAGTCTTTTGTCACTCAGTAGGTCAAATCTAATCCATGTATCTATAGTCTTAACTACTCATTTGCACATTGGATTAACTCTGTATACTTAAGCATTACATGTTTTTGTATATCTAAGTTTGAATACATTATTAAAAGTTTTATTCATTATCTTTTCAGTGAAGGAAGTGATAATTTGTAATGAATACATATACATCTGCATCAGTATCATGTGGCCTACTCCTCTACAGGCTGTAACAAGTATGATCAAAATATCGTACAAATGCAAAGCCTCAGTTTCATCTATACTTGTTGGAACAGCTAATGTTAATAAAGCATTAGATAAAATTGACATTTCCTAAAGCAAGACCATATTGATTCCATAGAAGACTTTAATTGCTAATTATTAGGTCAAGCACTAAATATGCTTCCCTTTTCCTTGTTGTTTTAACTCACTGTATCAGACTGATCACTTTTCAGTATATTAATTATGACATGGGGAAAAACGAATCATGTTCTAAGTTTTCTTAACATTTGGACTAACTTATTCGAATTCTTTCAAATTCAAATTTCATTTCAAATTCTTATTTCATTTTGTTTGATCCAAAATTAGCAAGAAGTAGGCAGAGAGTGATTTTCTTAAAGGAAAATATTATATGAAGTTTTAGGACATGATTTTCATTGTTATGAAATAAATTTAGTACTTGTAAAAATTGTCATACTGAATAGTCTTAGATAAAAGCCAGGTAACACTGTAGTGTAATTTAAGATGACATATAGATCTTTCCCATTGTAGTTTTCGAGTGTAAACCACACCCCTTTCCTGTCTTTATCTTTGTTTCTGCATTTTCCTTTCCCCTTGGTTTCCCATTTCTAGCCTTTTCCCTGTTTTCTCTCTTTTTCTTTTGTACTTTTCAACACAAATGTGTCCTTAGAGGAAAATTACAGCCTGTACTCAAGGAGGAAATAATTTAAATCTTTATCTCTTTTTAAAATTTACTCCCATATAATATTATATATGATCATGCTGAAATTTTCAAATGGTTCTGCTTTATTAAAAAAACTCAAGACAAGAAGCAAACTCTTATTTGTTCTAACTTCACATATCTACCTACCTATATACTTTCCTGTGATCCTTCAGATTAAACCCACAAAGATGTGAATTTCTTTCAAAATATTCTTCTCTGTAATAATTATAGTAGTCACAATTCATAAATGGTAACCTGAAGCCTAGTTACTTCATAATCCTTCAAATTCCATTTATCAAGTACATTATGTATTTTTTAGTCTTTGCTTGTTTCATTTATTCATTAGTCATTCATATAAATAAATAGTTTTTTTAGTATCTGCCATATATTCCGTTTGGGTTGGAGCTAAAGCTATGAAGAAAATGGGATTCCTGACCTGGAAGAGTTCACAGTCTAGTTAGAGAGCTGGGCATATAGATGAACAGATACAGTGTGGTAAGTACTATTGCTGAGGTTTGAAAAGACTCCCCTGGGAATCTTAACTTTGCCTGTTAAGATACACAGTTGAGAAATTCTCACAGTGGAAGTAATTTTGTCTCTGGAGAATGAAGAGGAATGTGCCAGTTAGAGAGGATAGTAGAGGGTATTCCAGGCAGAGGGAATAAGGTGGTTCCTGCTTAGAAGGAATACTTCTCGTAGTGTGGGAGATTGACATTAAAACAGTTAACCACCACTCATTTGTGTAATAATAGTGTGGGTTAAGATTCTACAGGAGCACGGGAGATAGTATTGCTAAGTGTGCCTCATCTGGGAAAGCTTTATAGGGCAGAGAGTCATATAGTTGTTTTTCATACAGGGCTGAAAGAAGTAGTTCCTGAGGGGAATGACCTCAATGATAATAATAATATTAGCCACTAACATTTATTAATATCAAAAGGTCGCTCTGTCCTAGCCACTGTGCTAAACATGTTACATGCATTCTCTCATTTAATCTTCACAACCCTCTGAAGTAGATACTATTATTGAAGCATAATGAAAGGGAAAAAAAGATGAAATTCCAGGTGGTTAAATAACTTCACTAAGCTCTCATGGAAATAAGAGAACTGAGCCTTGAGCCTGGTCAGTCTGACTCTAGATCCTTTGTCCACATGTAATTTCCATACAATAAGACATCTTACATAACATTTGAACAGTTCTCCCATCCTCATTTCTTCTTGCCACTCCCTTAAACGCATTTCTCACTATTGCTCAGTGTGCATTTTCTAATCCAAACTGACTAAATCATACACTCCCATCCAATATAGTTTTTGTAAACTCCTCACCTCTGTGCCTTTAAAAGTAAACAACTTAAAACATCAAGACCTTGAGTGTTTTGAATAGCTAACTGCACATATTTCTTTATTGGGATGTGGGATTGTAGAAAACTTAACATTTATTGAATGTCTACCCTAGCAAAGGAACTATGCCAGGTGAGTCTTCATCACAACTTTGGAGAATACGTTTTATTCAACAATTTTATAGCTAAGAACAAACAGTGAAATTAAACCATTTGTCCAAGTTCACATAGCAGAATCTAAGTCTGAAGTTTCCTTCACACTGCTTTTCTTATTTTTTTTTCCTTTGTATATTTCATCTCTCAACCCAACTGAAAGCCACAGGTAATCTTGCTGCCCCTCTGAAGTCAGCTAAGTCTCTTCCTTGCTATTGCTCTTGTTTGCCTGCTGGTGCTAGAAGCTTCAGGCATCCAAGCTAATTCAGTAACTTAGAAACAAAGGTGTTACAGCCTCTAATTTCTTTAATGCTAGCACTTAGGCCCTGACTACTGAGGTAATGGCAGGCACACTGACAACCACACGAAGTGACAGCTGACAACAAGGGAGAAGACAAAATACCTATAAAAAGCAGACACAAAAACTATTAAATGACAGCAGACTGGGACTATGAGCCTCTTTTGGTATTCTCTCTGTGCATTTCTCTCCAACTAAAAACTGACAAGCAAGAACAGAGCAGCTGTCCACCCCCTTCTCTCCATGACTATTTTCTGCTCAATGAACACATGAAGAAAAAGAGGGGGAGGGAGAGTTATTTCTTCAGTCCCTTTGGTTTTCTCTGTGTTTAGTCCATGACCACTTCTTTTTCCTTGCAAAGATGCCCATATAACAGCAATGCTCAGCTCTCAGAAACTTTGTTAAAAAAATTCCAGTGGTTTCCTAAGGAGGCTTCTCAAGGCATCATCCTGTTCTTTCAAACTACTTTTCTGCAGTGAATTCTTACTTATTCAACAAGGTCCAAGGCTACTACTTCTCTGGTGATTTCCACGTTCAAATGGTTCTTCAAAAATAAATTCTGGAAATGAGATTATATCTGAGTGGCATTAGGGAACTTTGGTGAATCTTGCAGGTTGATGTTTGAGATGAACAGATCTGGCATCTGGACGTAGACACCGGAGTGGGAGAAATTTGGGGCAGGGGCCTGAGTTACATGACTGTTTTAACAACCAAAGGGCAAGGAATAAAAGCTTGGAAACTGTAATAGCTGTGGACATAGAAGGGAAGGAGTCAGAATCAGTGAGCACTGACAGTGGAAGCCAAAGGATTGACTGGTTGATAAGTCCAGGAAAGTAGAGAATGGCTCTGATGATGGAGAAATAGGAAAGGGCCTCTTTGTGATGCAGTATATTATTTCCATTTTTACCATACTTACTTTCATGACACAGTGGGGTGTATAATGAGTGATGAATTTTAAGCAACTGAAAACATATAATAAATATGGAAAGGCAAGCTTTCTAAGTGATTGTCAGTGAGGAGAGAGCAACCAGAACTATGGTATTGAACCACAGGAAGTAGCCAAGGTTAATGGCAAAAGGAAGAAAAAGAGATAGAAAAGTGGGGATGGTGATCAGCATTTAAAGCTAAGTAATAATTCAGGATGAAGGAGAATGGAAATGAATTCAGGGGAAATTTACAGGCAAAACTAGCAATTTCAGTCAAGTGGTATATCTGAGAACCAGGTTGTTGGGGCTTGAAAATGAAGTGCAATTTGTCTCTTGGCTTTGCTCCTTAGAGTGATTTTATTTTCATTTTGTAAAATTTGCTTTTTGTTTCAGATTTCTGGAGTTAATACTTATGCTGTGTACTTTTCTTTGCCTCTGGTTCTCCCCATGCTTATTTTCTACTTTACCTCATGAAATGTCCTATTTTTGTCTTTTTTTTTCTGATGCCATCATAAATCCTGATTGTCCACCTTGACCAGATAAATTCCACAGCTTTTACTCTTCTGAGAACTAGTTCCAGCCGTTACTCAGTTAAAAACTACTTGTAAGAGACCATCAGCTTTTCTCACAGTGGGTAGGAGATTCTGAAGCTCCAGTATGGCTCTTAAAGGCAATGAACTCTAGT
The DNA here is from genome assembly GCA_004363605.1 of Indri indri. Taxonomy (NCBI): domain Eukaryota; kingdom Metazoa; phylum Chordata; class Mammalia; order Primates; family Indriidae; genus Indri; species Indri indri. The sequence goes on along the minus strand of RJWJ010008219.1, from coordinate 18,193 downwards.
GTCAGAGGGCTTGGTTTGGGCCTTGGCACTGCCACTTACTAGCTAAGTGACCTTGGACAAGTTACCTAACCTCTTAAATCTCAATTTCCTTATCTATTAAATAGGGGGGGCAATTATGTTACCTCATAGAGTTTTCATGAGGGTTAAAAGAATGAAAATATTTCGAATAGTGGCCTGGTCCGTAGTAAATGTTACTATATGTGAGTGATTCTTGTTATTCTGATTTATTTTATGTAGACTTGAAGTGTGGTTATGAGTTAGAAACAGATCCAACTTTGAGACTTTATTTTATTTTTTGATATATTTGATAAATCTATCCTCAAAGTAATTGATTTTATTTTTAAAACAAGATGTCTAATTCATTCTCTTTAAAGATGGGATGATGATTGCATTAAAAACATTTCAGGAGGAATGGGGGAAAGTAGCAATTTTTAAATCTAGAAATTATATAAATAAGATGAAAGTTACACTGAAAAGAAATTAGGCTAGAAATAGTGTTTTTGAATCATCAAAATGTACCATGTTTAGCTGAAAATATTCTGTAATACCAACTGTTATATGTGAACCAATAAGCGTTTTTAATGAACATTATTTTTAAAAAGGCATTCTTGAAGATACGCCATTTCTTATTGTGCAAATGCTCTAACCTTCATAAATCTGCTAGTTTTTCATTTTGGGGTAGGTCTCATTTTTATTTTCATTTATGCACAATAAAAAGTGACTGAATTTAATAATTTCCATTGTCTTTCCTGTGTGCATTCATTCTTTCTTTGCTTTTTAAGTTCTTAAGTCTTCTGATAGTCCTTCTAAGCAAGCTTCTTATAATCATAAATATCCAATATACTGACCTTATATCAAACTTACTTTTTTCTTTCTGTTTTTTTCACTTTATTATCTATGCTTAGTGACTCACATGCGTACAAATATGTGTTTAAGCACATGGCATTTTCTATGTGGGGTGGCTTTGTAACACCTCTGCCTCAATTAAAACAAATGCTGCCTCAAAATCTCTCTTTTAAAAAGCCTCTTATCTAGCAGGTGGTCTATGTAGAAGAAAATTAATAGTTGTACCTAGAGTACTTTAACTCCGGATTTATACACTCAAATTATATATCGATCAGTTCCTTTATGCTTTCTTTAGTTCTGAGCAAATTATATTTACATAGTTTTGTTGCTAGGAATGTCTTTAAAAGATACTTAGCCCTTTTGTTAGAAGTAAGTAAAACCGATTATGCCAGGACCTACTATTAATTGGTATAGTAGGAATATTTTATTCTCAGACTAGAATATTGGCAAAAAGGTATATCTTGAAACAAACCACAAGCTGTCAATATGTTGGTGATGAATTTGTTTTTTTTCATTTGGATCAGTAGGTGGGGCAGTTCACCAAGTGTGAGATCGACATTTAATCTTTCTTCTTATGAAATGAAAACTCACCAGTGGCTAATTCATGAAAAATTGATGCTGGGCTTTTCTTAAGGTTAAGTTGTTCTCATTTGTCTTGGAGAACATCTCACTTAGCCTATGAGTTTATGCAATTTGGCAGAAAGTGAAAACATATTTGGAAGTATTAAAATTAACTCATTGTTGACCTTTTGTATTGGAATGCCAAGTCTCAGTGTCATTGGAGTGTGGTTACGAAAAAATCAAATAAAATTAGGAGAAATGGATAATCAGCTTTCTTTATAACCAGAGAAGTACTACATATTGTAGGTTACTCATCTTTACTGTAGAAAGATTTGGTTATGTTGATGGAGCTCTTTCTCTCTTCAGGTTTATTCTTACTGTTCTTACATATCAGAATATGGAAGTCCCCCCCCCCTTTTTCTTAATAGTTTGAGACTACAGCTGCTGTTTTCAGAATGTAGTACTATTGATTCCTTTGACTTGTTGCTTTGTCTCACAAATATTGTTTGAAAGGAGCCACCGGATTCTTAGCTACTATGTATTTAACTGTTGTCAGTGCTTCTGTTGTTTCCAGGCTGTCTACCATAATGTAATTTGTTCTACTCTCTTAAAGTTTATCATTGTGTAAATCATTGTGTCCGTCTACTTTGTCTAGTTGCCTCAGCTTATGCTGCGGCTCTTCATGGTCGTGTGGTGAGCAGGAGATGATATATCAGTTTATAGCAGAAACTTGTTGGTGATTTAGTCTTGCCTGTTAATATTAAATGTGACTATTTTTTTTTTTTATCATTGGCACAGCTGGGAGTCTGTGGGGTGTGTTTCAGGCTCCCATCATGGAGCTGGGTATGAAGTTATGCACCACATCTGTTTTTAACACCTTCTTGGAGCTGCCTGAAGTAAATTGCAGAAATTTTTTAGGTATATCTTTTGGAAATGTGCTTATTTTAATATTTGTCAAACATAATGGCCAGAAAATCTTAACTGTGGGGTGTGTCTCTCAATACAAACTTGATAATCACTGAATCTTTTTAACATGGACCATTCAGGAAAGGATTGTAAATATTTAAGGCCGGGCGCGGTGGCTCACGCCTGTAATCCTAGCACTCTGGGAGGCCGAGGTGGGCGGATCGTTCTGAGCTCAGGAGTTCGAGATCAGTCTGAGCAAGAGCGAGACCCCGTCTCTACCAAAAATAGAAAGAAATTAATCGGACAGGTAAAAATATATATAGAAAAAATTAGCCGGGCATGGTGGCACATGCCTGTAGTCCCAGCTACTTGGGAGGCTGAGACAGTAGGATTGCTTGAGCCCAGGAGTTTGAGGTTGCTGTGAGCTAGGCTGACGCCACGGCACTCGCCCCCAGGCGAGAGTGAGACTCTGTCTCAAAAAATAAAAAAAAAATATTTACCATTAGTCTTTTAATTTCCCTTTACGAATTTACTTACTATGTAGCAGTAATTTAGAATTTTTATCCTTTTTCCCTCTTTGGTGGTGAGAGAAGAACACTCATTTTTCAAAGAATATAAATAGTATATTAAGTCAAAGGTCATAAGCACAGTAAAACGTTTTTTGTTTTTTGTTTTTTTTTTTTTTGAGACAGAGTCTGGCTCTGTTGCCCTGGCTAGAGTGCTGTGGCATCAGCCTAGCTCATAGCAACCTCCAACTCCTGGGCTCAAGTGATCCTCCTGCCTCAGCCTCCCAAGTAGCTGGGATTACAGGCATGTGCCACCATGCCCGGTTGATTTTTTCTATATATATATTTTTAGTTGTCCAGATAATTTCTTTCTACTTTTAGTAGAGACAGGGTCTCGCTCTTGCTTAGGCTGGTCTCGAACTCCTGACCTTGAGCGATCCACCCGCCTCGGCCTCCCAGAGTGCTAGGATTACAGGCGTGAGCCACCGTGCCTGGCCAGTACAGTAAAACTTTGATAAAACACTGTGGAATAAGATGAATTCAGATATAATTTGAATGGGGAAAGGGGTTAGGAAGTGACTCTCAGAATAAGACCTTCTTAGTTCATTTTACAGTTATATATGTTCAAATAAGTTCCACTGTCTGTGTTTGAGGGCTTTTTTGAGATAGTACAGATACATTTAAATACATGATTTTTAATTAAATTCAAGGTAACAAGACCCTTTGTTTTATGTAATTTAATTTTTTTGACCCCACCTATGAGCTTATGATACAGCTTGATGGCAGTTGGAGGAGCAAGTGATTCTTAGTGATGGGTTTCTTCAGCACTTTTCAAATGTTTCAATGATGATGAGATAAAACAAATAGAAAGTTACAGTGGTGTGACTTTAAAAGAAATTACCTGAATGCCTCTTTTCTCGATTACTGGCACAATCTTTGTGAAACCCACATAAACTTAATACAAGGAGGAGAAGCCATGTGAGTGGAACTGACCTGCTGCAAATTAATTATGTTTAGTACTTTATGCCAACATGTCACGGTGGAGAGCCAGGACTGGAGAGAAGCACGTAAATATAGCAGGATCATAGTTGCCTAGGTGAGCAAGGAAATTGCTGGTTGCAAAACCTGTTGGAAGTTATTAGTTAGCCTAAGATATTTTAGCATTTGCATTTATTAATCTGACTTATGCATTTAAAATATGTTGCTGTATTTTAAACACAAGACCAGATCTAGAGGAGACTAAATGCCCCTAGTTTCCCTTAACACCAGCATCACATGCTCATATGTTTTCAGTTGATTGATTAATCATTTTAAATAAAATGCAGCTGTCTTGTCATGTTAACAAGCCTCTAATTTTATTTGCCTGTTCATATGTGAAACAGGAAAGACTAGCATCTTAGAAATTCAGTATAAAAGTTTTTTTGTACATATGTTTATTTTATGAAGTTTTGGGGTGATTTAAAAAATTCCTTCACTCCTTGTAAGTGAGGTAAAAGAAGATGCAGTTATTATTGGTTATTCAGTTTTATTTTTATGAGGACTGTATTTATTTTGCTGCTAGTGTGACAACATTACCAGTAGACCAACTTGTGCCACATATTATACTTTTGCTTTTGTATCATATTTACTATACAGTGACTTTCATAGAGAGAAATTAGTTTTATAAACCCATGTGCTTAATTAGCCATTCATAAATGACTGGTGCTAAATTTTTTTATTATTTTAATTAACAGACTATTTTTTAGAGCAGTTTACATTTACAGAAAAAATTGAGTGGAAAGTAAAGGGAGTTCCCATGTATACCCTCACCTCCTCCTGCTCCCCCAGTTAACATCTTACATTAGCATGCTACATTTGTTATGATTGAAGAACCAATATTGATACATTATTATTACCTAAAGTCCGTAGTTTAAATTAGCATTTCCTCTTTGTGTTGTGTACTTCTGTGGGTTTTAACAAATGTAGGGTGGCATCTATCCACTATTAGAGTATCATGCAGAGTAGTTTCACTGCCCTGAAAATCCTCTGTGCTCCACCTATTCATGCCCTCCTCCCTTCCCTCAAGTCCCTGGCAACCACTGATCATTTTACTATCTCTACAGTTTTGCCTAGTCTTCTCAGATTGGCTTCTTTTACTAAGCAATATGTATTTAAGGTTGTTCCGTATCTTCTTGTGACTTGGAAACTCATTCCATTTATCACTGAATAATATTCCATTGTGTGGTTGTACCAGTTTGTCTATCCATTCACCTATTGAAGGACATCTTGGTGACCCCCAAGTTTTGGCAATTATGCCATAACCATTTGTGTTAAGGGCTTTTTTCTTTGTTTACATAAGTTTTTGACTCATTTGGGTAAATATCAAGGGGTATGATTGCTGGTCATTCAACATGCTTAGTTTTATGGCTGTGCTATTTTATTTTTCCTTTTTTCTTTTGGACTTCAGATTCACAAAATTGGACTAATCATAATCCCTTAGTTCTTAGCGTACTGTTTTCATTGATTTGCAGGTGAATCACATTTATTTATTTATTCATTCAAGTTATTTAATTGGTTATTTTTATTGATATGGTAAATACCTCTGACCTCACCACCCAACAAAAAATCTAGAGCTTTGACAATCACTTATTGCTTAAGTGTGTGCATCTCTTTACCAATCTATCCCTTGCCTCCTCTAACCTGAGGCCAGTGCTATTTTAGTTTTAAATTTAATAATGATTCCATATGTGTATTTATTATTTAAAAGCTACTTAATAATTTAGGATATACCTCCCTGGAATAATCATTCAAATAATTTTAAACAATTTTTCCCTCTGAATATGTAATAAACATTAATAGAGTTTCACTCGAACTATCTTAGTTTTCTCTATTTTGATGCCATTCCAAGTATTAATGATATATTTTCCATTGACAACATAAAAAGAAAGTCTTCTGCTAAAAAACTAAGGCTGTTAGTGAAGTTATAAAAATCAGGAAAGACTAGGACTGTCACATCATTATGTGAAACAGATCCTTGGGGGAATACGTTAAATTGTTAATGCCAAGACTCCTGTATTTTAAATCTACCTGCACCCTAAAGCTAATGGGAATAATGCCATTTCAATTGAAACATCAACTGGATTAAAAGAAATCCTAAAGGACAAGGAAAATTCAAGCTCTTGGCTATATGGTCCTGTGGTTGACCCATTCACTTCTCTCTTCAGGTTATCTAGTTAACACAGGCTTCCGTATTTTAACAAAGAATAGTTAATGTCATTGTGTGAAACACTTTCTAGTAAGAATGAACCTGAAGGATATTATAAATAAACCCTTGCTGGAGCTGACTCAGGAACACAATTCTTAATTTACTTAGTGCTCTCTGAATGTGTGTGTGCGCACGTACATGTAGCTGTATCTTATGAGACTTCCTTCTAATTAACAATACAGTAGCCCCCCCCCACCTTTATTCATGGGGAATATGTTCCAAGACACCCAGTGGATACCTGAAACCTCAGATTGTACTGAAATCTACATATACTATGTTTTTCCTATGCATACATACCTATGACAAAGTTTAATTTCTAAATTAGGCACAGTAAAAGATTAACAACAATACCTAATAATAAAATAGAGCAATTGTAACAGTATGCCGGCATCACTATTCTTGCACTTTGGGGCCATTATTAAGTAAAGTAGAGGTTAGTTGAACACAAGCGCCATGATACGACAATAGTCATCTGATAACTGAGATGGCTGCTAAGTGACTAACAATGAGGAGCACGTACTGCATGGATATTTTGGACAAAGGGAGGATTCATGTTCCAGACGGGATGGAGTGGGACACCAAGAGATTTTATCATGATACTCAGAAAAATGTACAACTTAAAATTCATAAATTGTTTATTTCTGAAATTTTCTATTTAATATTTTCAGACCATGGTTGACCACTTGTAGCTGAAGTGGCAGAAGGTGAAAGGGGGACTACCATAATTAACTTTTGGATGCATGTTTGCAGAGGCAAGGCGATTGTATGGTTGTATTCATTATCACTCACTGACAAATGATATTACATATAAGGAAGATTATTTGAGCCATTAAAAAGGAAGTTGCTGATAAGATGAGCATAACTCTTGCTTTCTTATGATCTTAACTCTTCAAGAAGGAAAAAGTCTGTCTTTTTTCCGGAAGATGAGATCATGATGGGTGGGGGCCATCTTCTATTCCTCTCAGTGTCATCAGGGACTTGTGCAGAGAAAGTCTTCAAAATTAGCTGAGTGGGGTGGTAGGCACCTGTAATCCCAGCTACTCTGGAGACACTGAGGTGGGAGGATCACTTTGAGTCCAGGAGTTTGAAACCAGCCTAGGAACATAATGAGACCCCATCT